>JBAMMX010000003.1:22763207-22888207 GCA_037126225.1 Dillenia turbinata
AACCTAATTATTTCCAATTTCATGACATATATCATGTGTTGCGCATTGTAATGTCACGTTTGGAGACATATCGATTGAGGGGATCACATTATCGGCATTGTGGTATTTTTCTGGGAGTGACATACCCTCCCGTATACTATGAGTGAGACTTTGATGTTATGCTTTCGATTGAACAAATTTATGTTTTATGGCTTTTCAAATGATATGTTTTATAACATGAGTGGAAACATATGATTTTGACTATATTTTATAATTGATGGTTTTTGTGATTCATTGGAGTGTTCCAAATGATTTGATTCGAATGTTATGCATCCATGATTTGTATTGAAATGATATTGTGCCACTATTTGAAAACTTGATATGTTTTTTTTTTTCTTTTTATATACTATCATTGCATTGATATATTGATTTGAAATGACTTGATGAAATGTATTGGTATACGGATTTAAAATGTTTTGATGAAATGTGTGGGCTGGATGCCTACTTGTGATGAGATGATATAATGATATTATGATATTCTTTGATGGATTTCCGTAACTACGAAAGACATTTGTAGAGGCGTCCCAGTGCGTCCGGATACGTTTTGATCAGAGGTATCCCCAAATGTCATGATTGTGGTATGTATGGACCCGGTTGAACCATGTAATGGGGAGGTCCGTTAGTATAGGCGATCTAGTATCGGAAGTTACTTGTACATGATTGTGATATCCGTATGGGTCCAGTTAAACCATGTAATGGGGAGGTCCGTCAGTATAGGTGGTCTAGCACTGGAAGTTGCTTGTACGTGTCAACGTTGGGGTAGAGAGCTAATTTTATATACTTGCATATGAAAAACCCCTAATGCGTCCTTCACTGGTCGAGGTAGATCACTGCAAGGAATATTTTATTGACAAACTCTATATGATTTTGGAATTGTAAATTGATGCATATTTTGATACTGTTATGTGTGATATGTGATCATTTGGTTTCTGGACATAACATACTTGGTTTTGATATCATATTAGTTTTGAAATATACTTTGACACTTCATGCTCAAACTTATGATTGATAATATATTGTCGATCCTCTCACTCACCAAGTATTTTCTCATAATACCCACCCTCACTTTTCTTTGATAATAACTATAGAATTAGATAGGGAGACATGCCGAGTGACTGATCGACACACTTGATCTATGTTGGAGACATTAGGCATTGGGTATGGTACTAACTACTCTTTCGCAGTGATGTATTTGATGATGATGATGATATACATTTGAGGTTTATAGAATGATCATTGTATATATTTATTGAGATGACTGTAGTTACGTTGTGTAATGTAATTAAAACTCTCAGATGTGTTGTATACTTATGCATTGAGGTAAATGTCTTGTATTTTATATTCTTTAATTGGAAAAATGATATTTTGAGAAAAATATGTTTTATACAGGTAATGGTGTTAGCCTTCGTTATCACGGTATGCATGTCGAGTGGTGGCAGCATACAGAGTGAGGGACGGCTGCTCACGACCTCAAATTGAGGATTGGGGCGTGACATTCTTATTCTCGATATAGAGAAAGATTGAGAGTCTATAGAGTTAGAGTTATAGAGAAAAAGGTTGTGTTTGAGTTAAAGAGAGATTTAAAATTGAAGTCTATGGTATTCTCAGAAGAGTGGATAGACATGCTAAAAATCTGATTTTTGTTAAAGCCTCCTTGCTTTCAAAAATCAATAAAAAGTATTTATTTATTATTAAAAATAAAAACAAATAATCTATTTAATTAACATATATTAATTCATGAAAATTAAGATTATCTAAGCAAAAAAGCTATCAAAATTTTATCGAAGGCCAGTTTTTGAGCTAAGTTAACCACACACCATGTACAATATAGTTTTAGAGGTCCAAAAATGAAAATAAGAGAAAAGAGGATAATTCACCTATATATTTTGAGTTTAAGATTAGGACAAATTATAGGGAAAAACATATGTTATTTTGTATTTATTTATACATTATATCCCTTTAAAAAAAATTCTAATAATTGAATAACTTTATTTATAATAAGTTAAAAGTAACATATTCAATCATATAATTGTTTGATCAGTGTTTGAATAATTGCATCCTATAAATGCTAGATTTAGAGTATGAGTATATTATATAAAATAATTAATTGTGTAATTTTATTTTCAATTTACCAAAATTTCAAATATACTTAATTTAAATATGTTAAATGTAATTAATTAAAAAAATGGTTTGTAACATATAATCTGAGAAAAAATACGACATGTTTCTATGTATTCTGTCCTTAAATTAAACATGTAAAACCCATCAAGGTGAGGATAAGCAGATGGTTCAAATTATATCAGTGATTTTAATTTATTTAATAATTTATTAAATAACACAAAATAATTAAATTTCGAACACTAACAATGTGGACGACTCTTCCCTTTCTTAAAATGACCCTTTAATTCCCACTCTAATTTATTGGAGAGGCAGAGGATCTCGGGGGAGAGAGGCTTGCACTGTACCCATCAGATTTTATTACAAGAAAGGAGAGGTTTAAGGGATTGTATCCTAATTTAATAGAGAAATTGAAGGGACGCAGCAGAAGCAGAGGAAGGGAAACAATGCAAGTCATCCATTGTTTCTTTGTCTCATACCAAACTTTTTAAATTGGGAGACCTCAAATTGCTCTCGTCCAGACCTCGTCAACACGTGCAACATAAAGCGAGAATGTTAGAAGAAGATTAAAAAGTCAGAAAACATAGAAGGAAGGGAAAAACGTCATATCTTTTAAATTTCTCAATCTTTTCTCTATATCTCTTTGCCTCATTGCATCATCAGCTTAATTCTGGGGCAGAGGGTCCTCTGCCTCAGGTGAAGTAACCCAATGGCATTTCAAGAGTTCAGCCACTTTACTGAACGCAGAAAAGCTGAAAGGAGAGAGAAGCTAAGAAAGAGGATTACCATTGCTGTGGCTTCATCAGTAGTCCTTCTTGGCCTCATTGCTGCCGGTTGTTTCGCCGTTGTGAAAGTATCCGATTCCAAGGCTCAAAACAACAACAATAATAATGCCAAACCAGCTACAAAGGAAGTATCTCGTGCTGCAGCTGCCATTAAGTTAATCTGCAATGGTACAGATTACAAGCAATCATGCGAGAACAGCCTGTCAGAGGTGGCCAAGTCCGACCCTTCTCTCTCTCAGCCCAAAAGTTTTGTCAAGGCCGCAATATCAGATGTCGAAGCTGAGGTCCAGAAGGCCTCCAATGAAACATCAGCCTTCAATTTTGACACCCCTGAAGAGAAGGCCGCGTATGAAGATTGTAAGGTCCTTTTGCAAGATGCAATGGATGAATTGAAGGAGTCATTATCCCGGGTGGCGTTGGGGAAACTCTCCTCAGCATCAGATGACCTCAACAATTGGTTGAGTGCCGTGATGTCTTACCTTCACACCTGCATTGACGGGTTTCCAGAAGGAAATATGAAGACCTCTATGCAGAAAGCTTTGAAATCTGGCAAGGAGCTAACCAGCAACGGCCTTGCCATTGTTTCCCAAGTGTCTTCAGTTCTCAAAACCTTGCAGTTGCCCACTGGCACAGCCTCTCGCCGTCTTCTAGCCAAGGATGGCTTTCCTCAATGGTTGTCCCATGATGATCGGAGGATGTTGAAAGCTCGCAAAATCGAGAAGACTCCCAATGTCATTGTGGCTAAAGATGGTTCTGGAAATTTTACTACAATTTCTGATGCATTGGCAGCCATGCCAGATAAGTACGAAGGAAGGTAATGCACAAACCCCTTTTCTTATGTTATTATATTATCTAACTCATTGGAGAGGCCAAAGAACTTAAATTTTGAAAATACATGATTGTTTTTGCACTATTTCTGTCTCATCACTCTTTACCAGCAAAGTTAATCAGTTATTTATTTATTTATTTTTAATATTGCAGGTATTTGATTTATGTGAAAGAAGGAGTTTACGAGGAGACTGTGATAGTAACCAAAAAAATGGTCAATGTCACTATGTGGGGTGAAGGGTCGCAGAAAACCATAGTCACTGGGAGCAAAAATTTCGTTGATGGAGTCAGAACTTTTCAAACAGCAACTTTTGGTAGGTTTACCAATTTGCATAAATCTCCCTCTCTTTCTCTCTCTCACATGCACGCTTCACACATAGCACCGCAAAATGCAAAATCTATACCAGAGACTAAAATTATATCCACGTAGAACAAAATAAATAGAAATATAAATAGCATAAGATTTTCCACCAACTCTTTGTAATATCATTATTATCTTTTTTTTTTTTTTTCGGGGTTCAGCCGCATTAGGAGACGGGTTTATAGCAAGCAGCATGGGATTCAGAAACACTGCAGGTCCAGAGAAGCACCAGGCAGTGGCCCTTAGAGTCCAAGCAGATAAAGCGGTATTCTCGAACTGCCGTATGGAGGGTTATCAAGATACATTGTACGCTCAAACCCACAGACAGTTCTACAGAAGCTGTGTGATTACTGGAACAGTCGACTTCATCTTCGGGGATGCTTCGGCCATCTTCCAGAACTCCATGATTTTGTTGAGAAAACCCTTGGACAACCAGCAGAACATCATAACCGCACAGGGAAGGACTGACAAGCGTGAGAATACCGGTATAGTATTGCAGGCCTGCCGCATTCTGCGAGACAAGGATTTGGTACCTGGTACCCAGGTGAAGAGCTACTTGGGCAGGCCCTGGAAAGAATTCTCCAGGACAATTGTGATGGAGTCGACCATCGAAGACTTGATTCAGCCAGAAGGGTGGCTGCCCTGGGAGGGAGACTTCGCTCTCAAGACACTGTTCTATGCCGAGTACAACAACAAGGGCCCTGGTGCGGCAGTTGCTCAGAGAGTCAAGTGGCCTGGTTACAAGATCATTAGCAAACAAGAGGCCCTCCAATTCACGGTTGGTCCCTTCTTACAAGGGGAGTCTTGGTTAAAGAACTCTGAGTTTCCTGTCCGTTTTGGCTTCTATGCTTAATTAACATTTCCAATGTCTTCCTATAGACAATTTATATGTATTCTGAACTCGCCCTTAACCCACCTGAGCTAATAGTTTTCTGAAGTTGTTTTGTTTTACTTCCTCTCTTTGCCCTCATGTTATTAATCATAATTAATCCTAGGTTGCATTCATTTGCAGATTAACTCTCTATGTTATTAAAATTGTAACAAAATTCTCTGAACCTTTTTACGATCGAAGAATTGAAGAAAAAAATGTAAATTTCAATTCTCAATTGTGTTCAAAACTAAATTTATGAATCGATTCATTAGAATTGGTGTTTGCAAATAAGTGGGTTTCCTAATAGTAGACCCCAAAAAACTACACTCTACTATTCTTGTTAGAAAGTAGGTTTTTATAATTAAAAGTTATTTTATAACCAAAAGTGATTATGATTTTTCAAAATTTGATATATCAAATTGCTATTATCCATAAGTATGATATACTTTTTAATAGAACAACGTAATTTTTTTATTTGTACAATAATTACAAAAAAAAAAAATATCACACAAAAATAAAAATTATTTTGATGATTAACAATATATTTATTAGTACAAAGCATTTTACAAATTTAAAAGTATATCACTAAAAAAAAAATACCTTTTGGTTTGACTGATCTCCCATTCTAAAAAATTGTCTGAGGCCTTTGTCATGCAGATAGTAGAGGCCGTACATAAAACAATTCCTCAAAACAATGACAAGAATTAAGACCAAATTAGCACTTTTTTTTTTTTAAGAAAATATATATGCTTTCTCTTCATATGCTTGATGTAATTAAAAAAAAAATTATTTTTGTATCTGAATAGCAATCTAAATATACAAATTTTTCTCTTTCAAACTTGTATTATATAAATTTGTTCTTTTTTATTAAAAAAAAAAAAACTTTATATGCAGAAACGTTAAAATTTTTTATTTAATGATTATTTAAATGATTTGAAAGTCTCGTTTATAATAAATATTTTGAATTTGAGTCTTGCCTCAAGACTCAGGAATTTATAGAATTTACTTTAAGTACATATTGGACTATTTCAAAAATTAAAATTAAATGCTGAAAATTGAAACGCCATATTTTAAATTCATTTATTCATTATTCTGTATTTATTAGAATAACTTTCGAATAATTACATGCATAATATTAAACTTTTGGTCATTTTTCAATTTAGTACTAAACAAAAATTTTTCCAATTGAATTCTAATGGTTACAATTTTGATTCTACAAAAGAATCATCGGTAAAAAGTTGAATTGTTCTGCTAAATATATATATATATATACGAGACGATGTGGGTGTTGATGTGGCACTAATAAGAATGTCATAAAATAAAAAATTTTAATTTCAAATTTTTTTTACTTTAATAATTAATTTAAAATAAAAAAGAAATGTTAAAAATATGATGACCGTGGTTTTGGCTTTGCCTCACGGAAGCGGAGGAAAAGGCGCAGAGCAGGAATTTTCTTTTTTCATTTTTTGTTTTTATTGTTTGTTTCAAAATTTTTTTTATAAACAATTTTTTTAATCGATCAATTTTGTAAATACTAAACGGCACTTATGAGACGTTTAGTAAGAGAATATAAGAATAAAGAATGAGAATGAAATCGAAACATATTGTTTAGTTTAATAGTATGGGAATGAATATTTTAGATTTATCTCTAAATATTTAGGAATTCATAAAATTTAAGTAAATTGGTGTATTTTGTTGGAAAGCCATGTGCAATTCTCAAATAACCATTTATTTTTACACTTAACTAAAATTACTCATTACTCTCCACTATCAGACTTTCTTTTTTTTTAATAAAATTTTCATTATTAATTTATTTTTTTATAAAATTACCTATTACTCATGTGTTTGTATATAAAATAAACAAGTGAAAAAAATAAAAAAAAAATTCATTATTAAGTTACTTTTTTATTTTTAAAAAAGATATAAAATTTACTTGATAAAAACATATAATATTTATTTTTTTCTTATAAAATTACCCATTACCTATTACTCATACAATTTTTATTATAAAATTACTCATTACACATATATATAAAAAAATAAATAAGTGAAAAAAATATAAAATTTTCATTATTAAGTCACTTTCTTTTCTTTTCTTTTTTTTTTTGAAAATAATATAAAGTTTATTGATAAACTCATATAATATTTACTTTTTCATTATAAAATTATCCATTATCCATTACTCATATAATTTTCATTATAAAATTTCTCATTATATATATATATAAACAAGTAAAAAAAATAAATTTTTCATTATTAAGTTACTTTATTTTTTTATTTTTAAAAATGATATAAAGTTTATTTGATAAAATCATATAATATTTATTTTTTCAAATGAAATTAATTTTATATAATATTTTAAAATAATTTATTTTATCTTATTCATAATGATTATTGTATATTGAAATAAGAGTAAAATTCAAAAATTAAGAATTCTTATTCCAAAAAAAAAAAAAAATCAACCAAATATCAAATATGATAATGATCCCTGTTGGAGTCAATTTTCACTCTACAAATACCTGCTCTTCTGACTCGAGCAGGGAGCCGATGACGATGGTGTTCGTCGGTTCTTCACAGATGAGAAACTTACAAAAACCCTACCGGGGCTGGCCCAGCGGAGGAATTCCGACGCTCAAGTCAGTATGAGTGATGAAATAAAGACTGATAGTAGTCGTAGATATCATACCTCCGATTGTATATAGAGTAGAATACGAAAGCATACCTCTGATCGCATAAAATTGAGTTTGAAACTCTACCTTTGTCGGTGTATGTAAATGGGTATGAAACCCCCTCTGAATGACATATAGAATTGGGTATAAAACCCACTTTGAATGACATATAGAATTGAGTATAAAAGCCCCTCTGAATGTCATATAGAATTGAGTATAGAAACCCCCTTTGAATGATGTATAGAACTGTCTTTCTTTAGTATTAAAAACTGAATCCCTCTCGAGAGTTGTCTATACTATGTATTTATAACCTTTCAGAGGTGTAGAAAACCCTAATTTCCTTCTGTTTGAAATCTTTTAAGATGGTTAGAATTATAATTAGAAATTTCTAAAAAATTTAGACTTTCTCAAGATTTAGGAGAGTTTAGAACTTTAGAAAGATTCCTTTTCTTTATGAAAGTCCACGAGAATTATGACTCTGCATAAATATGAAAAGATTTGATCTTACATGATTTTGGAGATCTATTAAATATGGTACCATCATTTGCCCCCACTCCTAATTGCATTTTGAAGAAATGGTATTAGGAGTAGAGTGGATTATAAGAGCTCTTCCAGAAGACCGAAAGGTCAAGAGATCAGTAGGTTAGTAGACTGAGAGATTAAATGATGGAGAGATCAAGTCATTGAGAGACCGAGTCATCGGGTGATCGAGAGATTGAAGATCGACAAGTTGAGTAATCATGAGATCCAGAGGTTGAACGATCGAGCGATTTCAAGATCGACAGGTCGAACAATCGAATGATTGGGAGACCGACAGGTCGAACGATTAAGAGAATACCAGACCGACAGGTCAAACGATCGAGAGAATATCAGGCCGACAGGTCAAACGATCGAGAGAATATCAGACCGACAGGTCAAATGATCAAGAGAAATATCAAACCGACAGGTCGAACGATCGAGAAAATATCAGACCAACAGGTCGAATGATCGAGAGAAAACCAGACCGACTGGTCGAATGATCGAGAGAAAACTAGGCCGACAGGTCAAATAGTAGATCAGGGAGTCATAGGCCCGTTCGGGGAATTAGATCCTATCGGTGGATCGGGGCGATATGGGTCCGTTCGGGGAGTTCAATCCCTTATCGATAACACGTTCGAATGATATGATTTTGACGACTTAACCCCTCCGTGCGATAGGAAAATTTTAGATAAATAGGTCATGTTCACCCGTTTATGGAGTTCTATCCCTTATTGACGACACGTTCGAATGATGGGATTTGTGCGACTTAAGGCCTCCGTTCAAGAGGAAAACTTTAGACATAGGGGCCACGTCCACCGATTCGGAGAGTTTCATCCCATATTGACGACGCGTACGAACGTTAAAAGTTGGGCGATTTAGACCCTCCGAGCGATAGGAAAACTTTAGATAAATGAGCCGCGTCCACCCGTTCAGAGAATTCCATCTCATATTGACGACGAGTACGAACAATAGGAGTTGAGCGTGTCACGTCCCGATCCTCGATCCGAGGCTGTGAACAGCTACCCGTCACCCCATATGTTACCACCACTCGACAAGCATACCAAGGCAACGAAGGCTAACACCAATACCTGTTTAAAACCTGTTTTCTTCAAAATATCATTTTCCCAAGTAAAGAATGTAAAATGCAAGATATTTGTCTCAATGCATAAGTATACAATGCTAGTGAGAGTTTCAATTACTTTGTATAACATAATTACAGTCATTCCAATAAATGTATACAATGGTCATTCTATAGACCTCAAATTGTACATATACAACATCCAACATCAAATACAATCGCTGCGGAAGAATGGTCTATACCATACCCAAGTCTGAGATCTCCAAATACAAATCAATGTGTCGAACTCTCTCGACACATCTCCCTGTCAAGTCTATAACTGAAATCAAGGAAAAGTGAGAGGTGAGTATTATGGAAAAATACTCAGTGAGTGAGGGAATCGATAATACGTTCTCAATATAAGTGTGAGTATGGAGTGTCAAAGTACATTTCAAAACCAATATGATATCAAAACCAAACATGTCATGTCCAGAAACCAAATGATCACATATCACACATCATAGTATCAAAGTATGCATCCATTTACAATTCTGAATCATATAGAGCTTGCCAATAAAATATTCCCTACAGTGGTCTATCTCGACCAATGAAGGGCGCTGATAGGGTATAAATTGGTATAATAATTATGGTTTATTTTGTTCTATTTTTGAATGAATATTACACTAATTATTGTGTTTTATGGTAATTGATATAATAGGAATGATGGATTGGGTTTTTGAAGAAAAAGGAAGGAAAAGAAGACAAATTTGGAAGTATGGAAGATTTGCAAATATTCATAAATATTTAGAAATAAGAATTTTGAAAATTTCAAATCTCTTGTAATTTATTATTTAGTAGTTACCTAAAATATATGAGAGTTTTTTCTTTAAAAATTAAGTTAACTCACTCTTATTTATAAAGGGTTACATCGCCTAAGAGAGAAGGTAGCCCTAGAGGGTAGCCGCCCCACATCCGACAGTATTGTAATCCACTCATTCACATAATTTTTCTTTTTATTTTTTTCCTTCTTCCTGCGGCTGCACAAGAACACTTGGATGGCCATTTTCTTCATTGTTTTCCAGCAATTGTCGACAACAATAAAATTTATTTAGTGAGTTTTTTTCTTTTTTTCCTCTTATGTTTTCCTTCTAATTTAATTTTCTAGTTAAAAGTTAGTTAAAATTTTGATTCATGATATTGTGAGATCTAAATAAGTTTATTCTTTTAATAATCATATGTATTTATTTAATTCATACGTTTCATAGATCATGATTTTTTTAGGGTTATTAAACAGATGACCAATGTTTAATAGATCTATAATATTCTACAACTAATTAAAAATGACAAGATTTGTTTGTTTTTAATAACGGGGTAAATGACATTCATGTCTTGGAATTGAATAATCTAATTTAAATAAATTCATATTGTAATTTACTGATTAGAATTGGATCTCTCTAAATTTTAAAACTATCGAAACACTAAATCCAATTAGTGTCTTTTGGGTTTTTTTTTTATTAGGGAAGTAATTAATGGTGGTACCTTGATTACCGAAAAAGTAAGGAGAGATTGGTCATTTCGTGGTATTTAATGGCTATAATCAGTTTATTTATGGGTGTTGAAATCTTTAAATAGATCGATGATCAATCATATGAAATCAATGTGGAAATAATTCCTTTGACTAGAAAATTTGATTTTCCATTAGTTTTTATTTTTATTTATTTTTGAGTTATTTATTTTTATTTAATTAGTTTAGTTAGTTTTCCAAACCCTTATATTTTTATTTTATTTTATTAAAATAAGAAAATCCATTGTTCTCTATGGAGATGACCCTATTCACTCTATATTAGTATTTGTGAAATAGGTATTTTATTTTTAGTTGTTTAACAACACACCAAATTTTGGTGCTGTTGTCGGGGAACGGTGTTAAGTGATTTATTTTTTTTACGTTTTGTTTTCTTTTTATTTTTTAGGACTAACATTTGCAGAGAACTTACTGGAAGTGTGTTAACGATATAGAAGAGAATGATTTTAAACACTCAGACATGCCTAGTCAAAAGACTTTAGGGAGTTGTTATTTCCTGATTATAATGAAGATACTTTTTACAGTGATTTTCCTAATATTGATACTTCTCAACAGTTTGGAATATGGCAAGATGTTCCAAGGAAGGTTAATGAGGTAAGTTTTTCTTCCATCGATTAAAAATTGGATGCACTAACATATCTTGTGAAAAAATTTGTTGTAAGACAAAGATAATTGGTACAAACTTGTGAAATTTGTTCAAAGATTGATCATCTAACCGATAAGTGTCATATTCTTTTTGGTGACCCATATTCGAATATCTATAACCAATAATGGTGTAATGAACCATACTTCAATTATAGAAATTAGCAATAAGGATTCCAACAACAACCACAAGTCCAATCTCAATTTCAGTCTCAACAAACTTTTTCGAGTCAAGATACGTCTCTAGAAGTTTGACTAACAGCACTTTGTTAATTCAACAGGAAAGCCAATGATTTCAACAAGAGACAAGAGCTAGCATCCAAAATTTGAAAAATTAAGTGTCAAAATTGATGGCAACCGTGAGTCAATTAGAAAAATCATCAAAAGAAGTAGAGACCATTCATCAAAAGCCAAAAAAAATATGAAAATCGAGCAAATAAAGAAATCATCAACAATGAATGAATCCACCAAGGAGGTAAGTAACGAGTCCAACACTTTCAAGACAAAAATTTTGATTTTACTACATTTTCTTGGTAGGTTGCCACAACCGAAAGAGGAAGAAGAGAAAGAGATTTTGAAAACTTCTCCAAAAGAAGGAATTAACGTTCATCTCTTGGAAGCAATAAAGCAAGTATCAAGATCATTTATGAAAAAAGTCAAGACAAAAATTGATACGGATTTGGGTACTCTAACTCTTGAATTTGATGGTAAAGTTGATACTTTTAATATTTTTGATATCATGAAATATTCAAATGATTTTAAGTCTATTTTCCATGATAACATGGTGTAGTTCATTATTCATGATAATTTTGTACAAAATGAATTGGATTTTGTTTTTAAGAAAAATGTGACAAACAAGGTTGCATAATGGGGTAAATTTCTTGATGAAAAACTCTCACATTGGAAACAATAATTGGTAGGCCATAAAAATCTTGATAATGTGCAAAATTATTGAATTTATTGTTATTATTATGTGTTGATTTTGTATTGATTAGTGCTTTAATAATTTGTTTTATTGATTTTTACTTTTAGGTAATTGGAATTTGAAGATTTAGACAATATTGGCTTAAAAATGAATTTTTATTTTGTTGGGAAAAATTTCCTTTTTGAAAAAGGAAACAAAATCATTCACAACTCTTTGGGACCGGCTGTTACATATTGAAGAAAAAAAAAGGAAACAAAATTATTCAAGAAAAAAAAAAAGAAACAAAAGCAGAAAAAGGAAATCAATTCTCATATGGGCATCCTACGGCTGTTGTTCGTCCAAGGAAGGCTGGCCGACTGTTATTCTTTCATAAGAAGAGGCTGCTCATTTTTTTTTAGAAACACCAAGGGTCGGCTGCAGCACATGCACCATTCCTAAAGAGGACATCACTATTCATGGAAAGAAAGAAAACTCACAAGAGGCTGCTCAATACATTCTCATTTTAGAAACAAAAATGCCACTTTTCATTATATATGCATAGGAGACGGCTGCTGGGGCGATACTCCATATTCCTCTTCTCCTCTTCCCAAGAATTTTTCTTTTTATTTTATTTTTCTTTTTCTTTTATTGAAGACTCACCACTATGAGTGGTTAATTTATTTTTCTGATTCAAGGGGAATTTTAATCGATTGTTTTTCATTGTGAGATTATATACTTAATTTAATTTCTTGTCTTTTATTCAAGTATTCATTGATTTTTGATTTAATTTTAAGAAAACCTAATATTGGTTAATCTGACAATTTAATTCAATATTAGTTTTTCTATTGCTATCCAAGAATTCAGTGATTTGTAATTGTCATGAAAGAATGATATAAGTAGCAACTAGGTTATTTTTGTTTATGGGTCTTTTACCGGTATTCATATGACCTAGGGAATTAATGGAACAAAATTGAGTAATTGTGACTATCCCAATTAATTATATTTTGGTTTAACTGTTTTCACAGAACATAATGCTATCATTATATTGATATGGAACGCTATCGTATCCAGTCGATTAATGATAAGTTTCGATTGCATGCTTGGTTTGGTCGATTAAATTAGGAAAATGCAAGATTTATTATGGCTATCCTAATAGATCTAAGATTAAATGTTTGAATCGAAAGAATAATATTTTTAACCAATGATCAATAAGATAATCGAATATATGAACATTTGGATCGGAGTTGGGTAAATTGAATTTCTTCCTTAATTTTTAGTATTTTGCATTATTTATTTCTTTCTTATTTTTAGATTATTAATTTTTATTTAATAATTTTTTATTTTAGTAAATTGTTTGAAAACTCCTCCAACTTTATTTTTAACATTAACTAAGAGATTAAATTAATTAGTTCCCTTGGAATTCGACCTGATAACCACTATTGCTACAGTTTGTTGCATTGGGGGAATCAGTTTTTAATTTGAGGATTTCGACAATCCGACCAAACCTTCACTTCAATTCAAAAGTGAAGTTCATGCCAGATATGTTGAAATCTAAATAGATCGGACCTTTTTTTGAACGAGGTTGAAATGAGGATACAATGTCGAGCCAAAGACATTAAACAAAGGCACTTGTTGGGAGGTAACCCAATATTTTCTTTTATGATTTTTATTTCATATTTAATTAGTTTGATTTAGATTTGATTTTGATTTTTTTAGGTGAATAAATGCTGAAAAATTTGATAACCAGAAGTGCTCTGCTATTAAGACGTGTCCACGCCTTAACAAGCTTTCATTGCTGTCCAGTTTTGTAAATATTCTCAAGTGACCAGAATTGCACATGAGTTAGGGTGTGCCACGCCCTAAAAATGGGTCCATTGCTGCTACCATAATTTTTTCTTCAAAACTTGTTGGACTTGACTCTCCATTCACCACTCCACCTTAGGGAAATCTTGTTCTCACTTTATCTTTTTATTTTTACTTTTATTTAATACGATAGTTATTTATTTTTATTTTTTTCTCTCTCATTTGACATACATTGGAGACAATATATGATTTAGGTATGAGGGATATTTCATGTTTTTGTTTTTAGTTTGTTTGTTTTTCTACAATAGATTGAGTTTTGTTTCATGTTATTTAATTTAAAAAAAATCAAATTTTCTAAATTGATAAGTGTTATTTGATTGGTTAGAAATTTATGAAAAATAGCTCGCATCAATAGTTTTTGTACTTGTAATGATTATGCATATCTTTAATAGTTTTTTTTTTAATGACAAACATGCAAGATTTGACACAAACCTCATTTAAAAGTGAAGTTTTGAGCCCAACAATCGAGCAAATTCATTTTATGTGCTCGGAATTTCTTTTCTTCTTGAGTGAATATCACACTTTGATTGGTTATTCTAGAACTTGCAATGTTATGCATTTCGAGATCACATCTAGGGTTTCATACATTGAAATGATAAAGGCATTTAGGATTTACCCATTTTGGCTTTTGTAAAAATCCATACCTTGATTTATAATCCTCTTAGTGAACCAATTTGAGACTGAGACCCTTTCTTTCTTCAAAACCCTTGAATACAACACCATAACCCTATTTTGGCTTGCGTTTCAACTCTTGTACCAAAGATATATGTAATTGATTGTATGATATTAATTATATGATTGTCTTAAAAGAGTTGTCTTGATTAGAGTCTTAATATTAATATTTGCTATATATGAAAGAGGAAGAGACTTGATGACTCTAAAAGGAAGGAAAAAGTTTGATTTTGTTCATCTTTTGTGCTGATAAGTTTTTCATAAAAAAAAAAAGAACAAAAAATAAAAGAAAAAAAAAGCAGCAAAAAAAAAATAAAGAAGAAAAAAAGAAAAAGAAAAGAGAAAGAAAAAAAAATATTGCATCTATGAGAATTTCATTTTAGTCATGGACCGTGAAGAAAAAAAGTTTGATATCTTTATATGTTCTTGACTATTGGCTATGTTGAGCATGTGTGGGTATCAAGATCATGTATTTTTTGTATGCTATTTGTGCGAGGCAAATGTGTTATCGTAGAAAAAGTGTGTTGCTAATTGTATATTTTCTTTGGTACATTGTAAACCCTTGATATTCCATTTATCTTACCCCCTAACCCTAGCCTCGTTACAACCAAATAAAAGACCTTTAGATTGATGCATGAAATTCAAATTTTTAAGTAGTGAAAATTTGATATATTTGTAAGCATATGGAAATGCCAATTCTAATGTATTGATCTGAATGTTATTGATATATTTTTCACCACATTTTGAGTGAATTTGAGTGAACCTTTGGAGAGGATGTTGAATCTTGCAGTTTTGATTTCATTGGAAATTGTTGGGATTTGTAATAGTTGTTCTCGTACGAAACACTATGAAGTACTTGTTATTTTGATTATTTTTCTAGTTTGAATTTCATGGCATATGTTGGTTTAGTAGTTCGAAAGAAAAAATAGGTTAGCTAGAATAGTTTTAGTTTTATTTGAGTTAGAAATGTTTGAGGACAAATATCATCTAGGCATGGGGAAATTTGATAGGACATAAATTGGTGTAATAATTATGGTTTATTTTGTTCTATTTTTGAATGTATATTACACTAATTATTGTGTTTATGATAATTGATATAATATGAATGATGGATGAGGCTTTTGAAGAAAAAAGAAAGGAAAGAAGACAAATTTGGAAATATGAAAGATTTGTAAATACTCCTAAATATTTGGGAATAAAAGTTTTGGAAATTTCAAATCTCTTGTAGTTTGTTATTTAGTAGTTATCTAAAATTTAGGAGAGTTTTCTCTTTAGAAATTAAGTTAATTCACTCTTATTTATAGAGGGTTATATCGCCCAAGAGAGAAGGTAGCCCTAGAGGGGCAGCCGCCCCACATCCGGCAGCAATTGTACTCCACTCATTCACATAATTTTTCTTTTCATTTTTTTTCCTTCTTCTTGCGGCCGCACAAGAACACTTGGATGGCCATTTTCTTCATTGTTTTCTAGCAATCGTTGACAACAATAAAATTTATTTAGTGAGTTTTTTTTCTTTTTTTCCTCTCATGTTTTCCTTCTAATTTAATTTTTTAGTTGAACGTTAATTGAAACTTTGATTCATGACATTGTGAAATCTAAATGAGTTTATTCTTTCAATAATCATAGGTATTTATTTAATTTCTACGCTTCATGAATTATAATTTTTTTTTTGTTATTAAATAGATGGTCAATATTTAATATATCTAAAATAATTTACAACCAATTAAAAACGACAAAATTTGTTTGTTTTTAATAACGGGGTAAATGACATTCATGTCATAGAATTGAATAATCTAATTTAAATAAATCAAAGTTAGAATTTACTAATTAGAATTTGGTCTCTCTAAATCTTAAAACTATCAAAACACTAAATCCAACGAGAGTCTCTTGGGTTGTATTTCGATTAGGGAAATAATTAATGGTGATACCTTGATTACCGAAAAAGTAAGGAAAGATTGGTCGTTTCGTGGTATTTAATGGCTATAACCAATTTATTTATGGGTGTTGAAATTTTTAAATAGATCGATGATCAATCACATGAAATCAGGGTGAAAATAATTCATTTGACTAGAAAAATTGATTTTCCATTAGTTTTTATTTTTATTTTTTTGAGTTATTTATTTTTATTTAATTAATTTAGTTAATTTTCCAAACCCTCATATTTTTATTTTATTTTATTAAAAGAGAAAAATCCACCGTTTCCTATGAAGATGACCATATTCACTCCATACTAGTATTTTGTGAAATAGATATTTTATTTTTGATTGTTTAACGACACACCAGGCGCATTGGTGGTTTTTCATATGTAAGTATATAAAATTAGCTTTCTACCCCAACGATGACTACAGGCCTCACCAAGCGTTAAACAGTGATGTAACACATGTTCTCCCCACATTTGGTTCAACCTGCTAACTCGTATCTATAAATATACCCAACAAATCGAGTATAGTACCTCACTCAGAACTAGATAGTGTCGTAACACACGTCCTTCCTAAATTTTGGTTCATCCGAGCACAATTATACATATCACATTCATGACATTTGGGGATACCTCCAGCCGAAACGTATCCGGATGCACATGGGGCGCCTCTACAAATGTCTTTCGTAGCTACTGAATCCATTAAGGAACATCATCATCTCATCATGTCATCTCATCACAAGTAGGCATCTCGCTCACATATATCATCAAATCATATCAAAACCATATGCCAATATATTTCATCAAAACATTTCAAATCAGTTTGCCAATGAAATGGTAGCATATAAATCATATCAAAATTTCAAAGTATAACACAATATCATTTCATTTCAAACTATGGATACATAACCATTCGAATTCAATCATTTTGGGACACTCCAATGAATCACAAAAGAATATTTATAAACATAGTCCAAAATCGTATGCTTTCACACATGCTATAAAACATGTCATTTGAAAAACTGTAAAACATGAATTTGTTCAATCGAAAGCATAATATCGAAGTCTCACTCACTGTATACGGGAGGGTATGTCACTCCCAGAAAATACCATAATGTCGATAATGTGATCTCCTCGATCAATCAACAAATGTATCACTACAATGACAATATATATAATATATGTAAGTGTGATAGTATTGAAAAATTCAATGTTACATTTTATTTTTTAACTAATACTTCATATAAGATCAAAGCCTAGAACATCATAACTAGGCTCCCAAATGTATTATATACACCGTCCCCTCTTTAATCACCAAAATGACAACTTCAACTGCACATTCTTAAAGGTGCATAATTTAAATCAAATAATGTCATTATAATTTACCAAAGTCATCATTTTCAATTTCACCAAACACATATATATACATAAAAATTTATATAATCACTCATTTTTCAATCCTTTCAACACACCAATACAACACACCATACATTGATCATACATGTATATACACATATTCTCCACATCTTTTTGCCTCAAATTCACATACATAAGATCAACAACTCACCATAAAATTCTGCACATTTTCTTACTCTCTTACCTCGCATTTCACTACACATTTACATGAAAATGCTCTCCTTTTCAATCACTATTAGTACAGAAATTTCTGCATTCTTTCCTTCCTCATTTCAATCCTCAATACACATATATACACACCACATTAGTACCAAAATTCAGCACACATACAAATACATTGAATCTACATTTTTAACACTCTAAAACACATTAAAAACCATCCAAATTCTTGGCCAACAATCTGAATTTTTCTACACACTTGTTCTCACGGTTTCTCACCTCAAATTGTGATCATTTTAAGCTTAATTCAAACTTTTCACAAGTTGAAATTTTCTGCACACACTCTAGTGTTTATTTACTTGATTTTCACCTCTAAACTAAACTAAAATAAAGGATTTTCAAGTTTAATCAAGTGCAGAATTTTTCTTTACCTTAGATTTGATGTCTCAAGTCCAAACAAGTCTCCTCCTTCAAAGAATCTTTCTTCCTCCTTTGCTTCTTATTTTCGGTCACCCTAGAACCATAAGTTACCCTTTTTATTTTTGATCCAAATCAATATATGTTACTCAAGAGATGGAGAGGAAGCTTTCTTACGTAAAGATGTTGAAGAAAAATTGAAGAAACCATAGATCTCTTCACTTGAAGCGAACGGTTCCATCCTTGGTTCACCAAGCAAATCTTCTTGTTTGGTTCTAGTTTTTGAATATGTTTTACTATGGCTTGAAAGGAGAAGATCTCTGTAAAAACCTTGGGGTGTTGTGTGGAAAAATCAAGAGCTTCTTCAAAGGATAGTTCATGGTTTGAGAGAAGAAAAAAAATGGAGAAGCTTTTTCTTTCTTGGCCTCACTCTCACGGTTTGGAGAAGAATGGAATGGCTAGGGTTGTTTGAAGTCTTATTTAACTTTACTCATTTTATTCTTGGCCCTCCATTTTTCAAAGATTTATCTTAACCTTTGGATTTCACTAATTAACACAAGAATAGTCTTACTCATTCTCTCACTTCCTCTCTCTTTCTCTCTCTCACGTTTCCTCTCTCTCTCTCTCTCTCTCTCTCTCTCTCTCTCTCTCTCTCTCCCACTAACTTACTCATTTTATTATTACATTTTTATTCTCTACCAATTTACTTTTCCATTAAATGTGTGGGTCCCACCATTTTGATCCTAGGGTCTACATTAGTTTCTCCTCTCTTCCAATAAATCTCCACCCTTGGATCAATCTTTCAAAGTCAATAATTTTATCTCCCTTTGATTATTATCAAGTTTGAAGAAGTCAATTTGGACTTTTCTTTCTTTCTTGACCATTGATTTATTCATCATCAAATCCTCACTATTGAATTAATTTATAAATAAATTTCATTTTCTTTTTACTTCTTAAATTCATTAAATAAATTTTAATTACTACCTAATTAATTTAACTTGACCATTCATTTTCCCCTCTCTTAATTTCTTATAAATTTTAAATCTCTCGAGTCATAAAATTTGTTTTGGATTCTGAAAATTCTCAAAATTTCACCGAAGACCCGAAACCTCGTATTAGTTCTAATTAAATTGATCCCATGTCAAAATGGGGGCGTTTAACCTTCCCGAGAGGCTTTCGTTCCAAATTAGGGTTTCCGGATAACTTTTACAAAAATTTCTGATTTGACTCTACGAAATATGATTTATTTAGATTTGAAGTACTCATATGCCTATAAGGCTATTATAATTATCATTTGACCCTCAGTGGTCGTTTTGGAAATTTTTAATCTCGACGATTTCAGCCGAAATTTTCAGAAAATGATTTTATCAAAAAAAATTTTAAGTGAATTTTTGATATTGAAATAAGGAATATTACATATATGTGTGAGGAGAAATACAATACAAATATACCAAGGTGTCGGTGTTAACATGGCAACTTAGGCCCTTCGAGAGATAGGAAATCTTTAGATAGAGGGGCTGCATCCACCCGTTCGGGGAGTTCTATCCCATAATGACGACGCATACAAATGATAAAAGCTGGACAATTTAGACCCTTCGAGTGATAGGAAATCTTTAGATAGAGGGGCCGCATCCACCCATTCGAAGAATTTCATCTCATATTGACGACGCGTACGAACGATAGGAGCTAGGTGATTTATACCCTCCGAGTGATAGGAAATCTTTAGATAGAGGGATCATGTCCACCCGTTTGGGGAGTTCCATCCCATATTGACGATGCGTACGAACGATAGGAGTTGGAAAATTAGGCCCTCCGAGCGATAGAAAATCTTTAGATAGAGGGGTCGCGTCTATCCGTTCAGGGAGTTTCATCCCATATTGACGACGCATACGAACGATAGAAGCTGGATGACTTAGACCCTCTGAGCGATAGGAAATCTTTAGATAGAGGGGTCGTGTCCACCCGTTCGGAGAGTTCCATCCCTTATTGACGACAAGTTCGAACGATAAGAGACTTTAGGTTGAGGGGCCGTGTGACCAAGAGTTCAGGCGAGTAGTGGTCAGGAGTATATAATGCTTGTGCTAAGAATAGCAAAAGTAGACGATCCGAAAACTGATCTGGAGTCTATATTCTAACCGAATGATGTAACTCTCGATAAATGCGAGAGGCTAGAGACCGATGCGAGAGAATAGTGTCGGGCTTTGCATTTGTGAGTGTTGGCTTATTGTCGGAAGAGTTATAGCCAAGAGAATATACTGGAGAAATATTGCAACTGGTGTGATGCAATTTCAAATAAAAAGGAAGTTGAATCACATCCGGAGATTAGAGCTCGTGAGGAGAAAACCGTGAGAAAGTAGATGCAGAACTCATGTGAGACAAGCATAACTTATATGTATTCGGCTGGAAATTGTATCCGAGAGAGTTCCATTGATAGACTTCAATCGAAAGAGTAGGTCAGATTTGTTCGTCGAGGAGATACATCCTTAGAGATATGCTCTGTTTGGGAGGACTTATTTGAAAGATTCATTCAAAATGATAGGCTATGTTTGCTCGTTCGAGAAGATAAATCCCAAACGATAGATTTCGTTCAGGAGAACTCGTTCGTTCGATAGACTGGGCAATATTTGCCGATTCAGGGAGATACCGACGAGTCGACTAATCAAAGGATAGAGAGGCGATTAAGTGACCAACAAGTCGAGGGATCGGGAGATCGACTGATTTACAAATCGATTGATCGAGAGATCAACATCACCAGGTTGAGTAGTTGGGGGATCTGGAGATTGAGATACTGAGAGGTCGACAGATCAAGTAATCAGCAGATTAGATGATCAGAAGGTTGAGAAACCGATAGGTTGATAGATTTATTAAGCGAGTGACTAAAATATCATTGGATCAATAGATCGAGTGATCAGCGGATCAAGTGATTGGAAGATTGAGATACCGACGAGTCAATAGATTCATAAAACGAGTAACTGAGAGATCGGCAGATCAAACGATTTGGAGACTAATAAGTCGAGCGATGGAGAAATCGATAGGTCGAGAGACCAACAAGTCGGACGATTCGAATGGTCAGGAAGTTAAGAGACTGTCAAGAGATTGAGAGGCCAACAGGCCGAACAATGGAAAAACTTACAAGTCGAACAATCAAGGGCGACATAGACCCGTTAGGGAGATAAATCTCGTCGGTTAGATAGGGCGACTGAGGCCTTTCGGGGAGATAGATCCCTTCGATTGTTTGGAACGACTGAGACCCTTCGGGATGATAGATCTTTTCGATAGATCGGGGCGACATAGACCCATTCATTCGATAATGTACCATAAGACGGATAGTCAACGAATTATCCACACACAGCCGAGAGAATGAGGGCGAGAGAATTACCTAACGAGAGGTACCCCCGACTACCTCGTCCCGATTGTCGCATAGTCGAATGAACTCAGACTGTCAAGAAAAAATGAAGCCATGTTTGAAATTTCTACGACTGGTCAGTTAGTCATTCTCACAGAAGACGTCAATCTGTTGGAGTCAATTTTTACTCCACAGATACCTGCTCTTCCGACTCGAGTAGGTAGCCGATGACTATGGTGTTCGTCAATTCTTCATGGATGAGAAACCTACAAAAACCCCACCGGGGCTGACCTGGTAGGGAAACTCTGACACTCAAGTCAGTATGAGTGATGAAATAGAGACTGATAGTAGTCGTAGATATCATACATCTAATTGTATATAGAGTAGAATACAAAAACATACCTCTGATCGCATAAGATTGAGTTTGAAACCCTACCTTTGTCGGTGTATGTAAATGGGTATGAAACCTCATCTGAATGACATATAGAATTGGGTATAGATCCCCCTCTGAATGATATATAGAATTGGGTATAGAAGCTCCCCTCTGAATGATATATAGAACTGCCTCTCTTTTATGTGTAAAAACTGAGTCCCCTCGAAAGTTGTTTATACTATATATTTATAGCCTTTCAGGGGTGTAGAAAACCCTAATTTTCTTCTGTTTGAAGTCTTTCAAGATTGTTAGATTTGTAATTAGAGACTTCTGAAAAATTTAGACTTCTTCAAGATTTAGGAGAGTTTAGAACTTTAAAGAGATTCCTTTTCTTTATGAGAGTCCATGAGAATTATGACTCTGCATAAATATGGAAAGATTTTATCTTGTATGATTTTGGAGATCTACTAAATATGGTACCATCAATACCAAATTTAGTGTATTGAATCAAACAGATAAATTGGAATGATTTTGTCCATTCTGAATCCAGAGGATCTGATTTTGATTTTCAGAATTAAATCAAACACCCCTTAATTGTTAAAATTGAGAAAATGATGGAGTGTTAACAATTTAAGGTACAATAAGTAAGAGAACTTTTTTCAACTTCTCTTCTCCTTATAAGGAGAAGTCTTGTTAAATAAATTTTTTTCTCCTTTAAACTTTTTTTTATAAAGAAAAATAGAAAAGTAACTTTAAAAGAAAAACTCTTGAGTGGGGATTTTTATTCTCCTTTTTTATACACCAACTTTTTTTAAATCATATTTTTTTATTTCATTTATATGTTCACTTGAATGATGCAAAATTTCAAATTTATCTATACCATAAATATGCTCATCTAGCCAACCTTAATCTCTTACAAATTTGGGCTCTTCCTCTTTCCTTTATAGCTCATCTTTTCCTCTTTAGATATTCTCTCTCATTTGATTATCCCACGCATACAACAAATGTGACTTAATCTTAAGATACTACTTTTATTTGTCAATTAATTTTGGAATTAGGGTTTTTGGGTTCATGCCCATGAATTTGATAAAAATTATTTATTTAAGAAATTTTAAAATGTAGATATATGAATTTGATAGAGATCATTTATTCAAAAAATTTTATTTTAATTATTGATATTTATAACTTTTATTTTTAAAATATATATAAATTTTAATCAATTGATGGTGAGGAGAAAATATTATATTTTGTGTGTATAATATTTATAATAATCTTATTAATAACGGAGTTTATAAAATATATTTTGTCAAATTTTATTGATAAAAAGAGTATATAAGTAATTTTTAAAAATCAAATAATTTTTAATTTTATTTCAAAAGAAATTAATTTCTATTAAGATAAAAGAGAGAAAAACTTTACCAAACATGGTTTAAGTTTGATACAATAAATAAAGTGATTTGATTAAATTATATTCGGGCAATTTATAATTTTATTTTATTTTATTTTTTTATTTTAAAAAATTTATGCTATTCGATTCCATGATTATTATTTACTGTCTTTTAATATTTTATTTTGACGAGTTTTTAACAATATCCAACGTTGTTGCGCTGACTAGGATTTGAATATTCAATCAACCGTAGAAAGATCAACAGAATTACAGAGCGAGTCGAGCCCTGTCTTGTTTGTATTATCGTTTCTTCCCATTCTCTCCATTTCCCGCGAAAAAGTCGCCAGAAAGAGAGAGAGAGAGAGAGAGAGAGAGAGAGAATGGAGGGGTAGCTGGTTTTGGATCCTATAGAGAGAGAAACTAAACGGAGGGAGAGAGAGAGAGAGAGGGGAGGGAAACAGCCTCCTCCACCGCGTCGACCCATCAGGAAAATGAATCAAATTGCAAATCCAGAACGTTACTCGGCCACCTTGGCCACAACACCCCAACCCCAACTCACGAGGCTCTATAAAGTTTGGAAGGGAAATAATGTAAGTTTTCTATCCCTCTTATGTCGTATCCCCAATTTGATTTCTCATGAACCAATTGATTGAGATAAAACATGGGTACCCTAAGTTTTTTTTTTTTTTTAATTGCATTATTTTAGGTATAACCACACTTTTGGGAAGAATGAGGATGATGATTTAGAACTTTTCTCTTATCCCTCTTAACACCATTTTTGGACATAGATTTGGTTTTATTTTGGAGTAATTGTCAGATGTTGAGTTAAATTTGATTAATATTTAGGACCAAGCTTGCATGTTTATGCTCATTTCTTGACCAAATAGATAAATTGTTGGCATATCGGAGCAACTAGGTGCAATTGGCTATTAATCATTCTCAGGCCCTATCTGGATCTGCCATACTTATTTACAAAAATAAATGTCCTAACTAAAATGAACGCTTGAAATCTTCTAAAGTATGGATATGCGATGGAAAATACAGCAGGACGAGGGAATTATGACAGCATACAAGATATGTAGAAGAAGATTTGAAGGCTTGAGGGATCATTAAGGGAGCATGTTTGCAGTAAGCTTACAGTTCAGGGAAAATGAAAGAGAAAACAAAAAGAAAAAGAAAAAGAAAAGAAAATAGTAGCTTGCTCATTTTTGTATTGCATTGTCAGTGTTAAGTATATCTATCTGCATCGCTAATACAATTACTTAATATAATTATCACAAAAATGTTTGCATCACATATTCCTCTGAGTATCAACTAAATATCTGAGAATTATTTATATCATCCATTGTCTTTAAAAAAAAAAAAAGGCAAAACTTTTTCCTTTTTCTATGTTCTTCTAGGAGATGGGCTAAGTATTCATTGCATTGCATCCGACCAAATTCATTTTTTTATGTATGAGATCCTAAGGACAACAGCATTTTCGTGGATTAGAAGTCAACATTCATATTTTTTGTTAGGAGAAAATGTTGAGACTATAAATAATGTGCATGCACAGCAATAATAAATTAAACAATCAAATATAAAATGTTTTACATGATTCGATCGAAATATCTACAATCATTTATAATTATTACTATTGCATTCCATCCATTCATTTGTTATAAATAATCGAACAATAAATTTTTTTTTCGAAGCGCTCACTATATTCATTCCCATATCCGACTAACATTCTTACTCAAATCTAAACTAACCCCAAAATCGTACCACATAAAATGACACCCCCATTAACGTTATAACCCAATGCCAGCTACCGATGGTTGACCCTTAGCCTCCCTTGTATGCCCCTACTGGGCCACACTCTAACCCTACACAATCTCCTATATTATCTTTCAAAATTCTTACAAACATATTATCTTTCAAAGTTCTTACAAATGAAATATTCCCTTTTCCTTCTCTTTTTGTAATTTTCTTTCTACAAAAAAATATTTTCTATTCTATGTACTTGGGTTGAACCAAAATACGTCATTTTTAGTATTACAATCATGATGTTTTTCTCTTTTCTTTTCAATTTTGTTATGCTAGAAATTTTTTTGTGGTGGGAGGCTGATCTTTGGGCCAAATGGAGCTTCAGTTTTTCTATCATCATCCTTAATAGGAGTACCTGCTATGACTTTCTGTTTAAAAATGTTCTTGAGGGCCAGAGAAAAAGATCCACTTCATGGCTATCTTCCTTGCATTATTGGGTTGATAATTACATTTTTGGTAAGTGAGATGACTTTGTGATCTTTTTTTTTTTTTTTTTAATTGCTGGTGTAAATTTGTGAGAAGTGATGAGATTCGACTTCTTGGTATATATGCAGGACTTGATCTTTCTCTTTTTAACTTCTAGTAGAGATCCTGGAATAATACCGAGGAGTAAAAGGCCTCCGGAATCAGACGAAGAATTCGATATAGCTACAACATCTATGGAGTGGGTTAGTGCTAAAATGGCTAATCAGAAGATACCTCGAACAAAGGATATGAAGGTCAATGGGCACACCATCAAAGTGAAGTACTGCGATACATGTTTGCTTTATCGTCCACCACGCGCTTCTCATTGCTCAATCTGCAACAACTGTGTGCAGAGGTTTGATCATCATTGCCCCTGGGTTGGTCAATGCATTGGAGTAGTAAGTTGTTCCCTGAAAGTCATGCTTATACTTTTTCTCAAGCAGTCGATCTTATACAAAAAGCTCATTCTATTAATGTAATACTTAAATGGGTTCATGCTTTTTGTATCAAATGCACAATGACTCACATCTTACTTTGAAGGTGTGCATGTGTGTGTGTGTTTTTCATATAGTCAAACATAGGCTACATATAGGGGTTTTTGGGCAACCAAACCTAAACTTTAACATGCAGACCCCTCCTCCCCACCCGACCACACCGCCCCCCAAATTCCCCACAAAGAAAACTGTAGTGAACTAAATCTTCATTTACTCTATTATGGATTTCACTTAGATATGGCTCTCTCTCTCTCTCTCTGTTCTCTTCCACTGGGAGGGTTTTGAGAGGACATTTTTATGGCCTAAAGGACTTGGTATCAATATAAAATGTTTGATGAATAACACTTCGATGTCTTAAAAAAAAAAAAAAAAAATTGTCAAGATTTCAGGAATTGCTAATGCTATGACTGACTTAACTAGCACTAGATCCAAGTACTCTGCAATGCACTCAACCATTGTATTTAGTACTTTTAATAGTGGCAATGACCTTCTATAAGATCTATATTCTCCTAGATCAAGAAAAATAAACTTGCATTGCATGTCATATCAACTTGCAAATGTGTTTACACATAGGCCAAAAAAAGGGTTCACCAAGTACAAAGTACTCCCCGGCTTTGTACAGAGGTATAAGGAGGGTGGACGTATATACACACAATCTTCCCCTTTCATTTTTGTAAAGAGGATGTTTCCACGCTGTTTACACATAGGCCAAATTGCATAGAAGAGGCAATCTCATTCTTCTCACAACAATTTTTGCAGTACTTTACATCTTCCTTATGTACATCTCATTGCATCATTGCATATGAGTCACTCATTCATCTTTCTAAACTGCAAACTGCATTCAGTTATGCCATTTTGTATTTTTTGATTTTCTCTTTCCTAGAACCTGACTGGCATCATTTACTGTTGCAGCGCAACTACCCATTCTTCATTATGTTCATATTGCTCTCAACCACATTGTGCATATATGTCCATGTCTTCACATGGATCAGCATTCTTCATGATGGGGAAAGTGTATGGCGTGCTATGGCAAAAGATATTGTCTCGGTGATTCTTCTTGTATACTGCTTCATTGCAGTCTGGTTTGTTGGCGGGCTTACTGTCTTCCACTTTTATCTCATTTGTACCAACCAGGTAAACTGTTTTTTCTCATAGTATTTTCCTCCTGTCATAAAATCTGAACAAGAGTATGAAGATGAGTACTTAGTTCCATGTCTCTGTCTCTGGGTAAAAGCTGAAATGTTGGTCAGGGATAGACTCCTGCTGCCAGATTTATACACACACACACATAACTCTCTCTCTCTCTCTCTCTCTATGTATGTATGTATGTATGCATGTATTTCTTTATTATTTCAGAAGATTTTAACACCAGGTCATTATGTATCTGCATAAGTAATGGGACTCTAATTCTGACATTCTGATGCACAGACTACTTATGAGAACTTCCGAAACCGTTATGATAAAAAGGAAAACTTATTCGATAAGGGAGTGCCAAGAAACCTTAAAGAAATCCTTTTTTCTGCAACTCCATCTTCATTAATCAATTTCCGCGCATTGGTTGTTGAAGATGAAGACACACTTTCAGGATCTGCAACTTCAAATTTCAGCAAACGAATGGGGAGCACAGATGAAAAGGTTGATATAGAGATGGGAAGTAAGCTGGGAAAGAGTTGTTCGACACGCCTTCCTCACATTCTGCAAAATTTGGATTACAGTGACATCGAAGATGATTTGAAGAATAAGAGAGATAAGCAAACTCCGTTTGGCTCCTTTTTTCTTCCGGCTGACGAAGATTCAGGATTCTCGAACCGGCACTACAGTGTTGCCGAGAGTTTTCTTACAGATGAGAGGACTGAAGATGGTAGCTTCCATAAGAGTTCATAATCAACGTATTAGGTATACAACCAATTACATATTTCTTTTCCTTGTGTATAGTATCTATTGTGGATGGTTTTCTAGCAATAAGTTTTCCATTTATCAGCAGCTAAAGAAATTGCAAGCACAAGACATTTTTGTGATGATCTGTGAAAATTTAGAATAATTGAATGAATTTACGGAACCACATTATCATTTAATAACTCATAATCATTTTTCCACAATGAGACAACTGCCCCCACAACTCTGCCTCACAAGGTTTCAACTTAGTTGGGACTAGAGCGTTGTTGAGTTGATCAGCAAATACTACGAGAGGCAGAAGCGTGGAAATAGGAATTCCCGAAAGAACTAAACTCTCCTGAAATAGGGACAAAGTATGGTCTACCTAGAGGCAAGCGCCTACATAACCAGTATCTGTATCTCATCTAGAGCAGAGCCACAATATTATTAAGGTCCTACACCTTCTGCCTTTAAATACCTTATAACAAACTTTGAGAACTTCTGATATTCAATGCCTGCATAAGAGGCGATCCTTCTATGTCTCCAGCACCACGAGTACTCTGATACCTCCCCGAGAAGGTACATGGTCTGCCTTAAGAAAGCCCTCCATTTTTACCAAATCTCCTATCTTGGTCACATCTGGGACAACATCCCTACATATGGTAGGATTCCCACAGAATCAAATGCTCCATAGCCTTGCCAGGAAGACAAGATGTCATGGGCAACTGAGTTTCCTTGCTTGTGTCGGGCTTTTCCATTTAGTAAATAGATCTTCACTCGATTTAGGTTTCACTGCCATAAAACATCACCACCCCCCAAATGAAGTCCCAAACCAATGGCGGGCATAGCCTGTCAAAAACTGGCCATTCACTAGGTTCATTCTAATTGCATGCCTGTTCTGGAGCTGCTGCCAGCGGAAAATCTGATGTTGTTCGGGTAACCTATTGCAAACAGTTATTTTGTTTGTGACCTTTTATCCAATAGTTGTGTCCGCAAATCATGTCTTATAGTTCTAGTGTCTGAATTCAAATATATGGTGGATTGTTTTTCGTAACAATGTCTATCAACAAAATGTCCTGAGGGGGTCTATATATAGGAAACCATTAACCCATCACTACATTTTGAAAACTTTTCTTTGTAACAGAGAGTTTTGTTCAAACTCAATGGTTTAATCATCCAATCTCGTGTTCCCCACCAACGCACACTAATAATGAAATCTGAAATGGTTACCAATTGCTAATGTTGTATGAAATAATACATTGAATAAGTGTCATTGTGGACAAGTTTTTAACAGGACGAGGATGATTACAGCATTGCTTTCTCAATATTGTTGTTATATGGAGCTTCACTATTTATCAAAAGGGTGTCAACAGAAGAAACACATTAGGATTGATGTAGCACCCCCCTGCTGGTGCTGATTGCAGAGAGAGAGAGAGAGTTTGTACCAATAAAATAGTGCTGGGCCATGATATGAGGAGGGTCAATCAAAATATGGAGAGCATGATTAAATTTTTCTCCTGGTTCTACCTATATGTTCTTTCTTTTCTTGTAATTCTTCTACGAGAAGCTGCTTTATTTTTGACATATCATGCGGTTATCACACAAATAGCAGCACGTTCATGTTGACATGGGGTTCAGAGACTTCAAACTTTACTTTTAAAAGAAAATATATAAACTTCATTATATAAATAATTTTTTTTTCATTGAAAACATAATATAAACTTAGTTAATCTTAATTTCAACTTTCCTACCAAGCTAGACTGTAGTTCGATATTGAACACAAATAAAGAGAACTTATTGTTTACGTAGAATGATTTTTTTAAAATAAAGTTTTATTATAATATTATAATTGCTGAAATCTTAACATATAAAGTTCCTAATTGACTTCGTGAACATCCTGGGATGGGAGATCAATGGGTGCTATTAGAGTGAGGTCGAAATTTGGCAACTCACCTACCAAGTTAAAAATAATAATTTTTGCCTCTAAAATAAGAAAATTTCTTTATATAAGAATGACAATAGACAAAGATAATATCAAAATTGATATTTTTCAAAATAAATATATAATCAGTGAAATACATATCAATGCCAAAATAAAGTATCCTCCCCCCCCCCCAAAAAAAAAAAACCCTTTCGCATTAAGTCGAAATAAGTGCTTTTTGGCGCCTCAGGAACTCCTTTAAATCTCTCTCTCTCTCGGATTTCTTTAGGTCGGCTTGAGCGATGGAGGTGGAACAGAGTAAAAGGCAGAATGTGGCGGAAGAAATGTAAGAGGTAGTACGGCAGCAAGGCCCCTTTCCCGTATGACATCTGCAGGTACCATTTCTCAAATCTCCGATTCCATTCCCAAGTAACACAAACTGTCTTGGTATGGGATCCCAAACAGCCCATTTTTAATCGTTATGGGTTTTTATTTTTTGATCTGATGTCTATCGTCTTCCCTTGTTTTCTTTTCATATGACCTAACAATACCCACAACCCCACCAGAAAGTTGAATAATTTCCTCCATTTCCAAATTGGATTTTTTTTTTTTTTTTTTGGGTTCTTTCTGTAAAACCCAAGTTAAATTTGCCCTAATTATGTCGAAATACACCAACCCAGATCCTGTTTAAATGGATGTTGCATGTTCCTTGAATCAATTGGGGCTGAATACAATAGCAATATGGTTAATAAAATTCAAGACCACCCGTTTGGTTTTCACAGGCATCTGGGATTTGCTGCTCTGGACGTAAAGAAGCTTATAGATGCTGGGTTTTACACGGTTGAATCAGTTGCATACGCTTCAAGGAAAGATCTTCTGCAGATCAAGGGAATCAGTGAAGCCAAAGTTGACAAGATCATTGAAGCAGGTCTCACTGTCCCCTTAACTTCTGTTGATTGATCATTTAGGTTGTTGATCTTGATATGTTATTTCATTTGACAGCTTCCCAAGTGGCTCCTTTGGGTTTTACAAGGGCTAACCAACTCCATGCCCAGAGGCTTGAGATCATTCAGATTGCTTCTGGATCAAAAGAACTTGAGATCATTAATTGATACAAATCTATACATATAAATCCCTTAAGAAATCTATACATACAAATCTATACACAATCCTAAGAGAGCTAAATATAAGGGCATCGTTTGAGGAAAAGGAAACAAGAAGCTTACAAAACAACCTTTTTTTGAAATACCATCCTTGAGCATTTCTACTTTCATCGACAAGAGAGAGAGAGATTCATAGAAGGCAGGAACCGCCATTCTCCCTCTCTTCAACTTCATTGTTGCGTTGTGGGAGAAACTTTGCTCCATCTGCAAGTTAGAGCTTGCAATATAGACATGCTGATGCAGCTTAGATGCCACACTAGCAACCGGGTGGTTGGAGTCGCTTGAATGGAGCAAAACCACTCCCTCGTGTTGTAAACAAAATGAGAGAGAGATTGGACCACATTTACCCATTTTTTCTTCTGGGATTGGAGTGATATTGTTCAATGCACAGCTTGAAGAGGCTGGGTCTGTGTCAAAAGTTTGATCTTTAGGATTAAAGTAATGTTCATTAAAGTTCAAGCAATAATAATAATAAAAAAAAAAGACTACTAGTAAAGTAGTTCTATGGAAATAGCATATGAACATATTTCTGGTATAGGAGGTGGAAACATAAATCACAAAACCCAAAATTATAAGCCCAATGCTTAAGCTATTAGTTTAATCTGGAAAATACTACGAGTACCCGACAAATAAAATAGAACACTCTTTTTCTCAATTCAAACAACAATAGAATTCTGAAAATTAGATAAACATGGTGAGTCGGCCAAATGAATATATAGCAATATCTACCTATTATATAAAAAGCTCGAACATTCCCCATTATTTAGCCAAGTATCCTCCTTTAAAGATGAACACGTATTCAACAAAGTAAAAAAAAAAAAAAAAAAAAAGGGTTAGAGACCCCTTTTTTCTTACTCTCACGCTCAAATGCCTCAATTTTTTAATCCACCACACTAGTCAAACAAATTAAATTAAAATATATTAAATTAATTTTGTGAGCTAGATAGAGATGAACGCTGTTCAATTTAAATAAAAAAACCATTTTATTCAAATATATATATATTTAATTTTGGATGATTTATTAGATATTCAATTTGATTTTAGATAAAACTAACTTTTAATTTAGTTTATTTAGATGATTATCAATTTTAACAATTTTTATTTCGATCAAACTGAATTAATTAAAAATATTATATATATTTTTAAATAATTTTTATTTATATAAATATTATTATAGTATTAAATTTAAAAGAAAAAAAAATTATAATTAATAAAAATTCTAAAAAAGAAAAAAAAATTTAAAAATTAAAACTAATATAACAGATAGTACATAATTAATAAAAGGTTTTCACTTTTCTAATTCTAAATTTTTAAATGTTAAGTCCTAATTCTTCCGCTCTTAAATTTAGACTTTCACTCACATCTCTCCCTCATATTCTCCTATTTCACTCCTTTTCTATTCCTCTTTGTTACTTTCATGCTTTGATTTCCTTCCCACGCTACTCTCTTACAAAGCACCGTGACGAATTTTAAAAATAAAGGTAATTATTTTGCTTTGAATATTTTTTTTATCTTTTAATTTTTACGGATTTTTCTACTATACACATAAGACAGCGTTACTTAAAAGTCTTTTATAGTCAAAGATTTTAATAATTTGATTAATTTAAATAACTGAATGAATTAATTGTCTAATTTGATTAAATGAATTGTCGATTTTTAGACTATTTGATTAGATTGTGATTATGAAAATTATGTAACCGAATTAAATTGATTATTCTAATTTTAATAATTTCAGTTATAATTTGACTAAATGCTCACTCTTAGAGATAGAGGTTCCTCATTATTTAATCGAGTAGTGAATATAGACAAGTGATCGACAGAGTTAAAAAACGAAGTTGAAGACATGATTTATTTTATCACTCTCATACTCAAACTCCTCAATTTTCCAACCCATCAAATTGGTTGAACAAATTAAATTAATTTTGTGAGCAAAGGTCAAATAATAATTTAAAAAAATGCATATATCTACCTATAGGATACTGTCACGTGGATAGCTTAATAGAGCCACGTCTTCTTGGGTCCCCCACCCTTTCTCTCTCTCTCGTTTCTCAAATCACTCTCTACGTCTATTTAATTAATGATAATGATATATATTTTTACTTAATAATAACAAAAATAAAGAAAACATGGAGATTTTTTTTCAGGGGGTTTGAAAGAGCTATCCATTCTATTCCCATATTTTAATTTATGAGTTTTGGTGACCAAATACTTTCATTTAAGTTTTCACTTTGTACATTCGATTAACTCAACAACCAAATATAGAATTTTTTCTTTTATTTTTTTAATTGAGAACCCATTAACAAAATTAGAATATCATCTTCACAACCTCCCTGATTCACACTAACTATCAAATTTATTTTCATGAAATTCATACCTTAAAACTTTAAACTTTTTTTGAATCTACAAATTCTACTGAGACAAAAAAAAAATCTAATTTTTATTAGTATTTGGATTTGAATCTCATTTTTATGGTATTATAAATTAAACTATAATTGAAAATATCTTGAATAATTTATTATATAAATAAAGAAGAATATAAAATATAATAGGTAGCAAACATTTCCATGTTTGTAATCCTATAAAATCATCATTTAATTGTAAAAAATAATAATTTCGTGAATAATTTTTTTAGGTATTTAATTTGATTTTTTAAAAAACAAATAAGTAAATTTCTTCAATTTAGATATTGACTTATTTTTGTAAAATTTAAGTTATAGTCATTGTCAAATTAAATTTTAGTGATAGCTTATGCAAGAAAGAACTCATCATTGATTAATATAAAATTTACAAGTTTAATATATGCTCTAAAAGCACAAAAAATAATTAAAATGATTTCTCGAGACACAACAAATGTTGTGAATTATTGAATTGCTTGACAAGAAACGAAACAAATAAATAAAAACAAATCTTTATACATTTTGTCTTTTATGTTTCTTCCTATATTGTTTAAAACAATAACCATAAGACACTTAAATAGAGTATTTCAAAATTATGAAAAAAAAATTAAAATTTTTTTTATGATCAAAACTATTAATTATCACTTTATCTAAATAAAAAATAAAACTTAAAATATAATAGAAAACCCCGCGACATGTATCATCTCATGTTCCTCTAATAATACTTGTACTTAGAACAATGGCTTAAATGTGAGAGAGAGAGAGATATCGTTAGAGATATCGACAACAACTACAAATAAAAATATAAAGTTTATTATCTTACAATTTGATTTAATAAAAATAAAAATTATGTCAATAAGTTTTTCTTAATTAATAATGATTGAAATTGTATTCTACAATAATCATAGTAAAATAATAGCTCTCTATTTCCAAACATATTGCAAAATCTTAAAAATTTTAAAAATCAATATACAAACATGCGTAGTCAGAAATATATCAAATAGTTTTTTTAACAAAATAGTTTTGAATACTAATAATAATTTATATTATTTAATAATTGTATGAGAAATTTCACTTTCATTGTGTAGCATAGTAGTTACATATTTTGCTAATGAGTTATAAGTCACCTAATACTATCTTATTTCTTCTAAAAATTTCAAACTCGACCCTCGCTTATGTAGTAAAAAAATGAAAAATGAAAAAAATGAAAAACAATACCTACAAACTTTCCATTAAAAAAATTAAATATTATAGAAAATTTTCAATAAGAATAACTTAAAAATTAAGATATATAATAAATTTATAAGAACATTCCTAAATGTTAATAGTATAAAAAAATTCCAAAGTTATATTATATGTATATTATTCAATTCAGAGATAAAAAATAGATTAAATTTACTAAAAATACAAAATTAGTTTATGGAAAAAGATTAAGACGCTTGCTATCAACAAAGATTTTTTATAAGAATTATAAATATTATTTAATTAATATACTATATAAAATTAATTACGATTAATAATGCATTAATAAATTTTAAACTTAATTATTTATTCGGCCAAATTAAAAGATAAAAAATTCTAGAAAATTTTGGGGTCGGCCGCAAGTTGTGTGGCCGGGCCCACCTAGTATATATATATATAGAGAGAGAGAGAGATTTGAATTTATTAATTGCACAAGCAAGAAGACATTTTGATCAAAAATTGCCATAAGAACCCATAAAAAAAGGAAAGAAATTGTCTTCTCAATGTCATTTGTGAGATTAAGAAACAAAATAGAGACATGCACACATACACGCACGCAAGCACGTATCCAAGGAGATATTTGTTGAACCAAAAGTCTAAAACCAGGCCGGGATTCAAATCAGTTCATAGGTCTCCCGAAAAAGATGAAATCAGCGCAGAACATTTCAATTGGTTTAACAACGTAGGCATCCATTCGGAAAACAAGTCGTATAGGAAATGCCTATGACTAGAAATTTGAAGAAGCTTAAGGTGACCAATTTGAATGAACACGTAACTAAGCATCAATTGATATTGATCACCCGAAGTAGCGGGAGAGAGAGAGAGGGAAGAAAGTGAACGAGAGAGCAATCACTCTTTAATCTTGACTTCTGATTTTCCATCTATACATGTATTATATACACAAGAAGCACCCTTTAAACCATCACAGAGCTTGCACCAGCAGCACAGTGACAACAGTGAAGATATAATTAGATGCATCTTTAACCTGTCCACCCTATTCTTTCAAAGATTTTAAATCAACCAACTTGAACACTGTACAGCTTCCGTTTTAAAGACAACCAGTTTGTTTCACAACCTAAACGGACTTGTGCAACAAAGCAATTGCCAGGTACATACAACTTCCAAGTAAATTCAATGCGCTGTATAAAGATGCCATATGCTGTGTAAAGTGCGTTAACTGCGTAACTTGATATATAGGTCCTCTAGGGCAGCATACAAAGGTTCAGCAGCTTTTGGTCTATCCACTGTCCCAAGAAGTATGTCAACTGTAGTGAGATAGGGATCTCCGTAGAAGCGCAAGTTAGTATCCATTCTTGTTGCAACAATGTTCCCTTCAAGTGATACTCCCACAAATGCACCTGCTCCAAGTTGCAAGAAAATCAGTATCAGCTTTTAGTAACACTTCAATGTGTATTAATCACAAAGTAAACCAAATAATGCAACTCTAGACCAATGTTACCAACATCACGATCTATAATGGTACAAGAATGTGGTATAGATGCTTGAACTACTGTTTAGCATTGCAGTTACCATTCATTCATGCCCTTCTCATGCTTTTATAAACCTACTAAAATAAACAAAAAGAAAATAAATTAAATACCATAAATTCTCTTTCAATTAAAATATCCTGCTCTGTTTTCGTTTTTTTTTTTTTTTTCAGTTTCTTCAAACCAATACTAAATCTCAATCCCCATAGGTCGCAAAAGAAACACATTGTCATATGAAGTCATTCCTATGCTCTAGACAAAAAAGGGGAAAAAGAACAGAACAAAAACAAAAAGGGCAATTCTTGCCTGTTGGCATCCTATACATAGGTTTGTGAAATGTTAATACACAGATTCTCAATAGCTTTTTAGCAAAAACCATAATATCTCACTCTACAACTTTCTAATGACATTGGTCCCGAAGCGTCAAAGCAATATGGAAATTTGATGTTTCATCCGAACCTCTTATTTGATCTTAGGACTAGGTCCCAGAATAATACACTTATAGCATTAACCCCTTAAAACACCCCACCCCAAAAAAAAAGATGGGAGATTTTAGCTTCCTTATTAATCAACAGCAATATCATTCAGTAAACTAGAAACACCATGACTTCTCACCATAAGACCAGAGAAAGTATTGACTTCAGTCCCCCTCAATATCAATTTGCTCAGAGGGCCAATATAAAAGGAAACGTGATAGGGAATTTCCTTCACTCTGTCATGCCATGAGAAAGCCAAAGTAGTCCTTGGTTCCGATTAACAATAACCTATAAGGTATCGATACCTAAACAATCTCACATTCATCCATCCCTTAATTATTTTCTTTCCATAACATGGCTCAAGAAACTCCAACCAACCCTATCATTGGCCTTTTCAAAGTCCAATTGAGAACTACGCCCATATCATTTCTCTTTACATAATCCACCATCTTATTAGCTACCAAAGCAGCAACTAAAATCTATCTGCCTCCTTTGTACCCCCTCTAAAAATATTCTTATACGAGATAGTTTCATTAAGCATCTAAAACAATCAATTTGCTAAAATTTGAGCCACATTCAAACAAAGGCCAGTGGTAAGACTGATGGTCTGAGAAGTCTCTTATCTAGAAGGAGCAGACCTTCAACATTATTGAAGGAGGGTTTCATCCTTATAGCCCAACATTATTGAAGAACTTGCTGAAAAAGAAAAAAGCCATAGTAAAATGATATGATGTGAACCCAAGTTTTTTTTTTCTTATTAACCCTGAGAACTCTCATTGCTGCCCATCGATATCAAAGGGGCATCCAGCCAAAATGCTCTAGATTTCTGAATCAGGGGCCAATAAGCACTTCGATCATAGGAATAACCATTAACCTAAGAATGCATATCTCACCTAGTGATATGAAGCTCAAAAGGGTGGTCATATATCATCACCAAACTCTATAATCAAGCTCCTCCAACATCTATTGTTCACACTCCATTGGAAAAACCTAGTTTCACAATCACTCTCCTTCACTCACTGCAGTCTTGTCTCCAACTGATCCCCCCCTTACGAGAATTTCCTTAATTCATTGCTTACACTCTCTTTGAATAATGAAGTCCTCAAAAAGACCCCTATTAACCGTCCAACTTGTCCAATGCATCAATCTCTTGAAAGATACAGTTCTTTTTCAAACATTCCCAAAGATTTCTACGTTCCACTTTTAAGGTCTCCACTCCTTGAGAGACTAAACGTCATCGGGAATTCCAACCTGTTCCCCCCTTTTAGCAGAGTATCTCACTAGCAATCCTAAACCACCTTTGAATATGTCTATAAGAAAGCTAGATGTTCTCACTTCTCAAATCTAAAAGAAGTACAACATAGTCAACGGGTTGTTTGGACCCGGAAAGGATGAGGAAATGATATGATGTCGCAAAAGTAAGGGTCTTGTGTCAGATTTTGAAAACAAAAATCCCGATCATTAAGATAGGGAAACCAATCATTACAAGATGCACCCTACGGATTAGTTTCTATCGCCCAAACAGGCTAAATTATTGTCAAGTACAATCATTAAATCCACGATTCGATTCTATGATCCAACTTTTAGAAACCCATCAGATGATTCTAGGTAGAAACCATCTTATAACCTTGATAGCAACAACCCCATACAACTCATCCTAAAAAGGCCAGTGCAAAATAATTCTGACCATACACAGAATAGAAATCTCTTACATAAGAAGAGCCAAAAGAGAAAAAGAATCATGAAGACCAGACATCGACTATGCCTCTAACGTCCTAAAATAATAGGATTCTTCCACCAAGAGCTACAAGATGGAAGATGAAATGCCAAGGTGAAGGAAACAATTGTGAAAAAGGACACCCCAGCATTGTTTCTGTTACCATGTGTTTGTGAAATGTACTTCCCTTGCAAGCTATTTTTGTTCTCTCTGTTTCTTATTTTTTATTTTATGTACCATTGATGCATAGACTTTACCATTTGGTTTTCGAATAGGAAGCATCTGCAGCTGTTTGGTGATTTCTCAGGCAAAATGTTTTTAATTAAATTTTAGTCTGTCATATAAATGCTCCTACATTAAACATGGAATAACTAATAGATAAATTTCAATACCTTTACTACAGCTGTATGTATAGCACATGCCTGAACCTTTATCTCCAGCCCGAAGATCTGCTTCCAGTACTCTCCCTACAGGTCCTGCTGCAGCGCTGCAACCAGCACCAAGAGAAAAATGCATGCGACTGCAAAAGGTCTTCACAGCTTTAGAGTCATGAAGTACAATGACGAAGTCCATGAGCTCACCCCCAATCTGTAACATCAGAGAACCCATAAATTATTTATTAAAAAAAAATAATAATAATAATAAAAAATCATCAACTTTGAGGAACACATCTTCTGAATCATGTTAAGCTAATAAACCCCTAAAAATACATGCTACTAATGGCTTTTTTTAAATCCAAATCTTCATAAAATATCTTTATGATAATCAAAACTTAAATAAATTAAAAAAAAAAAAACAACAACAACAACAAACAAATCCACATGAAAAATTTGAAATCAAACTCCTCCGGAAAAAGAAAGCAAAAGATTACCACCACTGAACAAGCCAAACTCCTCGCCTTGCTCTTGTACAACTTATTAACAAAGAATCTACAAAATTCTCAATAAATAAATAAAAGAATAAAAACTAGATGATTAAAAAAGTAGATATGAAGCAAATATCAACACACAAGACCAAGGATCCCTCTAGACCTTTGAAAATCTCACACGAGACCAAGGATCCCTCTAGTCCTTTGAAAATTCTTTCCTTTCTTCCAAACCAATGAAAAACTGGCTAGAGGAATTAAGTCAACAATTTTTCTCTTTCTACTCGCCCCTTACAAAGAATACTGTTTGCAAGAGTAAACCTATTTTTTGGAGATTGTTTTGTTACATTTTTTCCAAGACACTTATCATGCAAAAAGAGCCACTTTCGGTGTAGCATAAATTTTCCATATTGATTTACAAAGGAAAATCCTCCCCGAAATCAACAAAAACCTTATTCCTAAGAGTTGGAAGTACTTTTAGTTGAAAGATCCCAATTTTGCTTCCTCTCCTAAGCCACTACATCTTCTCTTATTGATACACCTGACTTTCTTCCAAGAGCTTATTATATCCAAATAAGCGAGCCAATTCCCAATCACAGATATATGTCACAAAATGGGGAAAAAAAAGGAAAAATGAGAGAGAGAGAGAGTAACTTTCATCATTTTTTTCACATTTGTTAAAATCCGAACCAACACTAATATTAAGTAGAAAAAAAATTATCAATTTTTTTAATAACAATTTAACCTGTACCTTGTATTACTCTAACCACCTCACACTGAATGTCAAAGTTATTGACTGCTTCGGCTTCGCGCCAAGGAAAGTATCAAGGATTAACCGTCTAATTATTTCCAGGATGGTGCGAGGATTGTTCTAGATGCCCAATCCCATAATATTAATTTCACCAACTTAGCCTAGATTATTTATTTTTGCAAAAAATAGACAGTGTCAATTTATCATTTCAATCAATCCCTCTCTACTTTGATTTTTTGCATTCAATGAAAAAACCTGCTCTGCCCTATCAGTGTCCCTAGTATCAAGCTTAATTACAACCCAGAAAAGGGGAAGCAAAAGGTTTGAGTTCAGATATTTTAAAGTTACAAAACAGCTGGATACAGAAAATTTATGCAGATCTAATTGGCCTCAGAATGTTACCTGAGCACCCCATCCCAAACCGACAGACACTATGGCAGATGGTGCAGACCATGATCCATCTGAATGCCGAGCAATAACTAAACCAGTTCCAAGTTTGTAAGAAACCAGTGCACCTGCTTTAGCAACTGTTAAAATTGCCAGACCTCTTGCTCCTTTCATAAGTGCAAAGGGAATCGATCTCTCAGGATTCAATCTAGCTGCCTATCCATGACAAGAATCATATGCCAAAGAGACATCAGCAACATATTCCACTTTTTCTCAACTTGCTTTTGTGCATGAGCATTACACATGAAACATCAAAATTTGGAATGAAAAATAATAATTTGCACCAAGACATAAGTATTAATTGTATTTTTCACATAAATATATTGGTTTGACTCTATTTTTTTAACTCGAAATCATTTAATCAAAATTTTAATAGTCGGTTCACTAAATAACTGGGTGGTAGAAATTTCAAAGCATATATATGTGAAAAAAGAAAATCAATTAAGACTCCATAATCTTTTGATGTTAGCAAATTAGAATCTTATCAAGTTAACGGATGATTAGGTGGCATTAAAGTAATAGAAGAATATAAGTAAAATAGAAAATATATGTGTGTATTTAATCAAGCTATGTGATCAAGTAACCCTAAAAATGAAAAGAAAAAATCGGCCAAGAATAAAAGGCTTATATATAATATTGATTATAACAGGGTAATACCTGAAGGAACCATCATACCATGATCCCTTACTAAATATACAGCCAATAAAGAAACCCGGAAAGCACAAAACTAGATAATTTTATCCCATGTTGGAAATAGTAGCAGAGTGTTAGAGAATGCGTTCAAGATGAGAGAGAGTTAATAAAGTATTAGTACTGATAAGGAATATGAATAGCCACCATCGGAAATAGTTGAGAGTTAATATTAAGAGAACATCGTTGTATTTAAATGTTAGTATATTCTTTGTTTTATAAGTAGATTGTGCCAAGTGCTAGTAAGTCATGCACCATTCACCATATAACCTCTCAAACAACCTTTCACCATGTAATGTAACCTCTCAAGCAACCTCTTTCACGATCTAATCTCTGCCCTCCCCCCTCTGTCTCGCCAATTGAGTCATAAGAATATTGTTTTTCCTTCTCCATTCTCGACATCCACAAATGTGCTTAATACAACTTGATAAGTGCTATGTCCAGTGAATTAACTTGGACTTGAACAAAAAATTTTATAAAATAAGAAAAATACAAGTGGTAAGTAGCATGAGAGGATAAATTTGAAGGCTCTCCTCCAATGAAACACAAATATTTTTTTAATCCTAACTCCAAAAATTAGTATACAAGCTAGAATCAGGGCTTTAAGCACCACAAAACTTTATGGAGATGCAACCACAAAGCAGTAGAAGTAAATACCTTGTGATCATAAAACCAACTCTCTCTCAATGAGACACAAATATTTACACAGCATAACATGTAATTAAGTTTAGAGTGTATACCAGACAGTAGCTCCTCAAGGTAAATGAAGCCTTGTAGATCTCATCTTCCATGCACAAGCCAACAGGAAGATTTAGCCACCCTCTCATGCATGTCCAATCTATTACATCATGCTTTGCAACTTGAACAGCATTGCTAATAGAATTTATTAGAATGCCCTGCAAAGGATCAAGCCTATCATAGCAGGTATCACAAACCCTCTGTGGATTTCTCTCCCTGAACTTGACAGGTAACAAGCACCTCCCTTTTGTGCATGCTCTACAAAATATTCCCCCACAAAACCGACAATGATGTCTACCACGAGTTAGAGCTGTGAAGGGAGCACTGCACTGCATGCAAACAGAAGCGGAACTGTCTGGAAGCCATTCTGGGGGATCAGCTTCCAGTACATCTTTATAAGCACTATAATTGACTCCAGAAGGCTCAAGAAGTGGCGGTGCACTTGGTATGTAAACTGAGGAGTGCAAGAAGGTATCTCCATTCTTCCCAGATCCAAGAAAAGAAGCATTGGATTGCTGAAAACCACTGATGCCAGGTGCTTTATTACGGCCAGTTAGAATTGAAAATATCCCGGTTAATACATTCCTCAAGTTCACCTCAGGAGGCATGGCCCTTTGCAAAGTATAAGATGGATCCTCATTACAATCATACCCTTCATCAAGGAAATCTTCGGATTCAAAGGGACCCGGGTACAAGTGATCTTCTTTGATGGGCCTCAACCCAGGACTAGAACTCTTGCCTTCTGACCCTTCCCAAAGAGAATCGCCATAGTCATTGTCATAGCGGCAATTATTGTTCACATTTTCTACCTTGTTCATTGAAGTGTACGAAGCTCCTTTCCCGGATGTTTCCATGGACTACACCACATTCAGCAGAAGGAATAATCACCACAAATAATAATAATAATAAAAAAAGAAGTAAATGAAGTAAATGAATGAGAAGTTTTACCAAAAGAGAACCACAACTATTAGCCAGAAATAGTAGAGAACAGAAAGTTTTTTTCTTTATAGTTTTTGCCTTTTTAGATAGAGAAAGAGAGTTATGTTAGAAGAAGGAAAGAATGCACAAAAGTTTCCAAAGATAAAAATTCCTTATAAGTGACAAGAAAAACAAAACAAAAACAAAGGGTTAAAACACAATTGCCTCCAATGTCTCTTCTGCTCTTCTAAGTATAATGTCTCTTCAACTCATCTAAGCTATACTGCTTATAAATTCCAAAGGCGTTAGTCCACAAAAAAGTGGAAAAAAAAAAAAAAAACATAGAAGAGATGAGTTAATCGTATGATTTTTTTTTTTCTTTTCTCCCCCCCCTCTCCAAAAAAAAAAAAAACCAGAAACGCACACCTCCCAAGCAAGCGAGTGTCCTTCTTCCCTCCAAAAGCTCTAAAACTTGTGAGAAACAAATCCAAAAGGTTGTTGGTGCAACAAACATTATCATTCAATGCAAATAAATGATTCCACAACTCCCATGCAGTAGAACAATATAAAAATAAAAATATCTCTACTCTCAAAACTGCTATAAGGAATGGCACATATATTTGGGGAGATTGTTGTAGAAAGTCTCCTCTTTTGGAGGAGATCAATAGTATTAATCTTGTTAAACAACATGGACAAAGTAAAAGCTCTAACCTTGGTAAAAACTTTTGCCTACCAAATAAAACTATTTTAAAAAAAAAAAACGAGGGTATTGATAAATACTAATAAGATAATGGAATAAAGATTTGGAAGTAAATGCGCCCAAGGTATCAAGATTCCAAATTCTAGTGTCTGAAGCATGACGGGAGGTTTGTTTTACTCCTTGAGGAAAATTAAGGAAGATTTCTCTAAAACTTTTCTATTATTAAGATTTCATGAAAAAATGGAAGTTCTAAGAGTTCGAATGACCCTTCCAAGTATAAAAATCTTAGAAGTGAGCCGAATAAATTCTAGACGACCTATAAAGGTGAGGGAAAGAAATGGATAAAGGCGAATCCTCAATCCACCATCCCATAAATGGACAAGAGAACCAACACCCACTCTGAAAGACACAAGAAGATGAGATGTGAATTTCAAAGGACAAAATGAGAAACTCTCACCCCAGCATTGGCATCCCAACCATCTAACATAAACCATACTTGCTCTTTGTAACTTTATGCCAAAGAGAGTTGGGTTCCAAGTTGAATCTCCATAGGCATTTGCTTACTAAAGAAAAATTCTTGAATACAATACTATCCAGACCCAGCCCACCCTCAAATTTATAAACTTGATCCCAATTTACCAAATGATCTTTTTAGGTAACCCTCTGCCAAACCAAAGAAAATATGATTTCAACTTCTCAACCTTAGGTGCTACCCCAACAGGAATGCGAGAGAGAGAGAGAGAGGAGACATGCAAGGATAAGAGTGAATAAGCCCACCTAATGTAAGAAAAGCTCTCTTCCATTCATCTAGTCTCCCACAAATTCTATCCATAACTGGATTCCAAAACTACAAACTCCTTCCATTACCTTCCAAAGGAACTCCTGAATAAGAGATAGATCACTCCCTCCTCGTACAATTAATAATCCCCGCCAAATGATCAAGAACCTCACTAGACACATTACTACCAAGAAGCTCATTTTTGGCCACCAGAAATTCTTGCAAAAATCCTAAGCAAGGAATCTTATCTCTAAAACCCTCACTATCCTCTTTTAGAAAAAAAGAACCAGCAAAAACTCCCCGGTCTAGCATCAAACTATTTTTTTTTTACCATAGCAGGAACAGTGAAGGCAGCCGAGTTCCTTTAGATATATTGTAATGGTATCATCAACAAACTGAAGACGAGAAACAGAAATCTCATCCCCCCCACTCAAAAACCAGAGAAAACATAAGCATGAACCCCTCCATGAATCAATTAATTCAAGGAGTCAACCGCGAGAGTGAATAAAATGTAAATGAGATAGGTTCAGCATTTTATAAGAATAAAGTTGAAATATAAAACCAAGTTTATAAAGCAAAGTAAGTACCTCTTCCTCTTCCATTAGTTCGTCACAAGACGACGGTATAAATGAAAATTAATTTTCAGATATTCTGCAAACGAGTTTCAATGAAAACCATAAAAAAGGAAAGCTAATATTACTCCAGAAGAACCAATCGCCTAGGGTTTCAGAGAGAGAGAAAGAGTCCCGTCCCATGCATCGCGTTTGTAACAAACACAACAGGGCCATGGAAGAAAATCTAAGATTGTAGCGAGAGAAGATGGAAAGGCACCTGTTTCGTAGAGATGGCAGAGTGGATTTCGAATAGCAGGCGTCAATTACAGGAAACGAAAACCCTTCGCTTCCCGTGGAGGCAGGCGTCTACCAGGTTTCTCCGCCCCAGACGTCTTCCTTTCTTTGCGTTTCTGTTTTTGTTCCGATGTGAGCTGTGTTGAGGCATGTGCGAATTTAACTCCTTTAAAAAAATAAAAATTAAAACAATATAGAGTCTAAAAAAACACACGATATATATTATTCATATAAATAATATTATATAAAATTTTAAATACTCGATATATATTATTTATCTCTTATATAAAGTCAACATGCATTATTTAAAAAAAAAAACTTAAAACTATCGTTTACGTATATATTTAGGAATATATTAATGTGATAGACATATGAATTTAACCCTTTTAGAAAAAGAATTAAAATTATAAATTTGTAAAAATTTTCAAAAATAACATCCAGAGATATCAGATGTTAAATACCTGACATATTAAAAAAAATCAAATACATAATATTTATAGGGAATCCTAAAAACTTCACGTATTATCCCTCCATTTCTTCTCTCACAAAGCCGCCGCTCCCCTACGAGTACTTCTCCCCAGATTTCATATTTTCATCAAGTTTTCTTCTTTTTCGAGGACCAGCTTTTTTCTCTTCGGGAGGTGTCGCAGTGTCATCATAGCTCCTTTGAAGATCTTTAAGGCTCTCTTCCACCTCTGCTTCAGTTTAACTATTTTCTTTGACAGGCTTGACATCCAAAATTTCAGAAGGCTTGTTTACTCCCTCAACCATGCCTGATCTGCATTATGAATTCCAACAAGTAGCCACACATATCCATCTCTACCCACCAACCCATGGGAAACAACACTCTTTACAGTAGTTCCAACAAACTCAACATGGGCATCCTTCAATGCCGCCTTCTGCATCACAATCATTTGATAAGGAGGTTTGTCGAGTTTTTAAAACTTGATATAGATAGTATATGTTGAGTTTTTAAAACTCAACATGTATTTTATTTTAATATATCATATCTTGAAAACTCAATATACCATATCCAGTTTTCAAAACTCGATGTATAGGTGTTAAATTTAGAATATTTTTATTAAATGTGTTGTTTTAATATTAAAAAAAGGGCTAAATTGAAGATTATCTCGGTTGGGCTCCCGTACTTGCTTTCCCCTTTCACTCTCTACTCAAGCCCAAACCCATATTTCAAAAGCCCAGCCCACCTTGCTCTTTTCTCCTTTTTTTTTTTTCACTTAACCTCGACTGAGCTAACTTGAATAATTGAGGAATTCAATTTAGCAATTGACTCTTTCAATATTTATTTTTTATTTTCAATATTTGAATTTAAAATTTTATTTAAAGAAGTATAATTCCCAACCTTTTGTCACCTTGCTCTTTTAATTGTCTACCCTACTTTATATAAAAAATATATAAAGATTACTTATTAATATTTCAAATTATTTATGCTTTAAAAAAAAAATTACCAACTAGAAATTGTAAATAATCTCATGTGGTTTATAACATTGGCAACTAACCATATGCCAAGTTCAATTTATAAAAGTTTTTCGCTAAATACTTTTACCTTAATGATTAGAATCAAATAAAAATAAAGATTTTAGTTTATCAAATAAAATAGATTATGAAATTCATTTGTAAGTAAAATTATGTTCTTAAGAAGGTAAAATATATAATTAAATTAAATCCCTCTACTTAGAAAAAAAATATTAAATTAATTTCTAAATTTTGTTATTACAAAAATTGACTTATCCTTGAAAAGGGAATCTCTATATGCTTGCAAATTAATCAAAATAAAGGTTTTGATTGCAACATTCAAGAAGAAAATTAATACCAAACCAACATTAAAATCCTCAACTCAACTTTGATGCATAATTTTTCATCTGCATTTGCAACCATTCTAATTTTAAATTTGAAATAGGGAAAGAAATTTTATTTCAGTAGGGTAATAGGAAACATGTGAAACTACCTTGTGTGAATGGAGAGAGAATGATGAGTGTTTCCAAAGGATACGTGAACAAAGGGAGATTCACATATGAAAATTTTCATCCAAAAGAAACCAAGTTCCCTAAAAAATTTCCCTCCCTATCAAATTAGGATTATATAATAACTAAAAAAGATTTAATTTCATTTACAAATTCTATCTCTTTTGTCGATTTGAAAATTTTAATTTTTTTTTTTTTTTTGTGGAGTTAGAAATTAGCTTCATTTTTTTCCCTATTATTGGATTTGGAAATGTTTTGCAAAGTTTATGTAATTCAAACATAGCAGCCTTAAAAATAAATAAATAAATAAGTAAATGTGACATTTTTTTCTGTGGTTCGTTTCCTTTCTTCCTAGTCCCTTTCTTCTCAATCTAAACAATTAGCAAACAGTTCCCAAATCCAAATCGTAAACCAATGAGTTTTTCAAAACAAAATCCCACAAAAATTTACCCCAGAAAGCAAAGTCCAATTGTGGTTATTATTAAGCTCATTTGTCCCCAAATCCAATTCTAAGGTTGATTTTTTTTTTTAACAAGAAAATACAATTAATCGAAATTAAATCAAAGAAAAAATAATAAAAATGAGAAAATTCTACCACTTAAGCCACAAGAGATACTTCAAGATTGATTATTATCAAGCTTCATTGCCATGCTTGTGCGGATGAATGAAAAATATTCGAATGGAACTCAACTCGCCTCGATTTACCTTTATATAATTTCATGTATAATATTTTTTCCAACTAAAGTAAAACATTTTTAATAAGAAAGCAAAATTTTGCAAAAAAGTTAAAATTTTCTATAAAAAATTTAAATTATTATTATATTAATAATTTTTGTATTAAAAAACTAATAATTTTAACTCAGCAACCAAAACTTTCTAGTCCACGGTTCAAATAGATACCTTTATTGAAACCAAAAGGAGAACAGCAGAAAGAGTAGGAAGTCAAATTCCATTGCTTTATGGTAGGATATAAACCTTTTTTTTTTATTTAAAAAAAAAAAAAATCCCACGGCCACTACTATTTTTTTTTTTTTTTTTTTGCGCCTCTGGAGAAATTTTGAAACTCATGTTTGTTTTAATATTCAAAATACCTGCCAGTTCCCACAACAGAACCTACGATTCTTGTCTATTCAAACGGTTGGATTATCCGAGGAGAAACAAGAATTATATCCTGCTCGTGACCTCATTCAATGCAACAGGAAACTGTAATGTGAGATAAACAGAAATACCCTGGCACCAGCAGGTGGTAGATACAGGATAAGATTACTGACATTAAGCAAAAGTATCGCGCATGTGCATCAAGCCTCAACATCTGAGAGCATATCGATGGAGTCCCAAAAAAAAATGGATTGAAAGCAAAAGATCACAACTGTATGACCAACATGGAAATCTAAGGTCTAGGCTCCAATGTTTGGAAGGTTTCTGAAAGTTAGGCCGCCTGGTCAACAAGATTCTCAATTTCATTTGGCAAAACAGAGTTACCTGGACCAACTTAGTCCTAATCTCTACGTTAATATCCTTAATTGGGGCCAAACTTCTCTCAAGAGAGCTTAACAGAATATATCACTTTAATCCGTACCACTAACAAACATTATGAAACCTAAAGAATCACTTTTCTGGATTTGTAAGCATGGAGCTCCCATGAGCAGAGTACATCTATTTACAAGACTAGTTCCTAACCAATCCATCTACTTTTGAACCCACAAAAAGAACAACAGGGTGGGCTCCAAAAAGAATTTGACTGTCCACTATTTACTCTTGTGCTTCACTATTAGGTCTGGACCAATTTCCCGAACGATGCAAGTCGACACGAGGACGAAGAGTGCTATCATGAGGTCTCGCAAAAAAAAAAAAGAGAGTGGTATTGTTGTGGCATCTACCTCATTTTCATCTCCATGCATTTTTCCATATGTCCTCTATCACCCTTCATCCGGAATGAGCCAAACAAAACAAGGACAGAAATAAATTAATGCAGATCAATGACATAGTGTCTCTCCATGGGTTACCCAGTGCACAAAACTATCTGAGAATTCCTCCAAAACATTAGAATTTCGTACTATTTCTGTTCTCGTTTGCTCTCTTCTCTGTACAACACAACATGGGGAAAAAGTGCTTCATTGTGTTAAACATGGATAATAAACAAACCAAAACTCTTGGCATTGTACAGTAACAAAATCATTTACTTCATTAAAACTCTTAGCATCAGTAGGACAGGGCTAAAGTGAAATTTCGTTTTCCTTTTTGAAATTCCTTTCTTTTCCAATATTTATATATTACACAACATTTACTTGGATGGGAATGTATGTGATCCATTCCTGTCCAAGTTATGATCTCCTGTCAGGATTGCTTGACCAAGAATTAAAACTAGAAAATTCCTTTAGACTTGTTATGTGCAACCTAGAATCTCTATGTATTTAGCACGTGGGCTAGGATTGAATAAGATTAGACTAATGGGGACAGAATCGGATTAGAGTGGATGGGATAATTATTAATATACTGAGTTTGACATTGGATAAGCTAGGATGAAATGTGTCATATTATGTCAGATCTATATTCCAGTGTATATGTATGTGTACATATCTGTTTGTTTATTTACATGCAAATGTAAGTGTAGATATGGAGGTTGGGATAATTATTAATATACTGAGTTTGACATTGGATAAGCTAGGATGAAATGTGACATATTATGTCAGATGTATATTTGAGTGTCTGTGCATGTGTACATATCTACGTTTGTGTGTTTATTTACATGTAAATGTAAGTGTAAATATAGATAATTTAAATTAATTCATTGAGTTCCATTCAATCCTGTGGGTATAGGTGGGATTCGTTTATCCCATTGAGGAAAACAATTGTACTTTGGATAGATTAGACCATTAACTAAAATTAGCCCTCTTGATAACAAGTATAGGATTGGACTAATTTTAGGCTAAACAAATCCAATCCTCTCCTTATCCTATGAACCAAACGGGACCTGAGTGACTTCACAAGGAAAAATAAGGTCAAAGCTAACTGTGGCATGGCTTGAAAACTTCAATGGATGTGTTCAAAATCTTCAACTATACTAATAAACTAATAGGAGCACACTCTAAAGGCTGTGTGAAACATGTAGAATTTACAAGACATTTCTAATATAATAACAGAATTCCATTTTTTAGGGGTCGATGCATTAAAAATAGTACATGCTAGATATATTTAAGTGCCATATAAAGTCTTGTTCAACAATAGCTCTTAGAAGGTTGCATCTGAGGGAGAATAATTTCTATGCCTAGTGCAAATGATCTACCTTCTTTACTAGCATCAGAGTTAATTTTTCATAGAAAGCAAATTCTTACTTATCAACCCCCCCACCCAACCAAAAAAATGGTTCACCCGGTGCACAAAGTGCAAGTGCTTGGTGGTAGATCACTTTTGACAAATATATGTATTGCTATCCAGCAAAAAAGGAGGTACTAACCTTCATGCTAGATCCATATTCACTAGTGGAAGGAGTTGTTTCTTCTGATATTCCATTTACAACATTCTCTGATGATTGCCCTGCAATTGGAGAATTGGTGAGCAGTGACCTGCAGCCAATGCAAAGAGAAGTGAATCAGACTTTATTTGAAAACAAAAAATAAAAAAGGTTGCCAGCCAAAACAATAAAAACTAAGCTTATAGCTAACCAACTCCAAAATGACCTGTAAAGATGGAAATGATGTGCTAATCCCCCCCCCCCCCAAAAAAAAAAGATGGAAATGGTAAGAATTAATGATAAAGCACTATAGCAGAGGCCTATCATATGTCACAACTGAACACAGCCATTATTTTATTATCAAAGGCTCACAAAAGGAGAATATGCATTTTTTTTTTCCTTTTAAGAGATTTAGAAAGATATAGAATGCCAAAATTTTAGATAAAAGTCTCAACAGATAGACAGATAATAACAGTTACTCTTTTCTAGACAATTCAACATTCAATTAAATGGATTAGAACAGAATGAGAGATTTAGCGTATATTCCAATAGCAAATTGGAAAATCTGTTTTTGAAATAACAACTATTTCAAGTCTCATCTAGACCTTGGAGCACCTCCATATTGTATATGATCATTTCTATTCATAGGGGCATGAAAGGGTCTCTTTTGCACTCAATTGAATCATCTAATAATCTATTTTTTTCTCCCATTGAGGCTACAAATTTCAATTCTAATCCTAACTTTTATTGTCATCCAACTAATCGACCTTAAGATCTCATATTGGCCATACTAACTTTCTATGTATTGATTTTTAAGTTCTTGACACTCCGTTCTGCAAAGCATATCCTGGTTGTATAGAAAATTTTCACTTTTAATCAAGTTGAAATCTCAGTCACACAATATTCTCAATTCATTTATCCACTTTATCCACCCTACCATATGCAAAGAAGAAAATGAAATGCTTATTCAAATAACAACACATAAATAACTTAATTAGAAGAAAAATTCACCCCCACCCTAATATTATATGCGCAGGATAAAATGAATGTCTTCTCAAAATAACAAGACAAATATTTTATTTAGAAGAAGAAAAATGTGGAAAATGTAAATATGATTTACCCAAATCATAAGCACTGGTACGATTAAAAAGCAAAACAAGTTCTTTGAGACTATGAAACATTATGACTTTCCCTAGTTTTATTTAATTTTGCCTATGATAGTTCTCAATTATCATATCTTAGATTTCACATTTCCCAATAACAGTACCTTTCATAAGATTCTTCTTCACATGAATTTCCAGATGATGATAACCAGTCTAAATCAACAAAGTTTGAACAGTTGAATACATCACTATGATCGTTGAAGAAAATGTGATTGCTTTCAACACAACAATTGACTTGCATTTCCACAAAAAGCTGCCTTCGAGACATTGATGGAGTAAACCTAAATGAGAACAAAGAAATGAAATGAAAATGGAATATGACTTTCCACTAGAGAATTGAACTCCTGTTTGAAACTACATAAACAAATCCAAAATGTACACAAATCATCAACTGCAATATATATTCAAATATCTTGAAGCTAATACCAGCAGGAAGAAAAGATTGGAATAGCTTTGCTCAAGGCCAAGAATGGGGTTACTAACAAATAACAATAGCCCAATAATCACATAACCTTAATAAGGTCAATTTGGACAAGTTTGTGAAGAGGTAGAGATGTCTATCATGAAGCATCCATCCCACACGGTATATATTCACAAAATGCAATAAGGACAAAGTTAAATAAAAGAGCAATATTTAAAGATAGACTGAGAATGAACCTGTAATCGTCCAGATTATCTCCCAGCAATTCCAATTACATATTCTCAGGCTCATGGTAGACTATATCAAAATTAGCAAATCACAGCGGTCCCAAACTGCCTATGAATAGGTGTTTTATATAGTCAAATGATAGCCAAATGTAGTACCATAGAAGACAAAGATTGATAAGGGATCAAAGCTCCAATAGTTGATCGTCCTTTTTTCTGGGAGCTTGATTAAGATTTTAATGGTTAGTACTGGAGCACTGTTCACATAAGTATTGTCACATTACCATTTCCTGCAGCAGGATCTTTTCTTTCTATAAGTTTGTTACTTAAATTAGTTTCTACTTTTGACGTCTAATTATTGAGCAAGTTCTTCCGATTTATTTTCTTATTAGAGTTAAATTAGGGTTATTTAGGAGGATTTTCTATAATTAGTTTTACCGGTAGTTTCTATTTCCTTAAAGTTAATCGTCCAACTTCTGACCTTATTATGAAAGGTTGAATAAGAATTTCATTCTCCAGAAAAACTGATTGGGGTTCTCTAACCTTAGCAGTTGTGATACTCTCAAACCCTAGGTCTGATACTCTCCTATCCTCGATCTCTTCCAAAATAAATTTCATCCTACATGTTTAGGCAAAAAATAGATAAAGTTATAGACTACCAGCTCAGTTACCATTATATTGTGCAACTTATATAAAGTTGGAAGTATGGACACTTCACCAATTTAAAATGTTCTACATGTAAAACCATTCTGTGACACTTAAAGCCATAGAATGGATGCATTAAAATGTTGGAAGAATCAACCATCCGTACAAGTGGTATATTTAAGCAGTCATTTTTTCCCCCTTCTTTCAATATCCCCCATATTGTTGGCTGCCCTTAAGATCATTTTGACATTCCAAGCTTACCCCGCTCGTTTTAATACGATGCAACTATTTAGAATCCCAAAAAATGGTCTTATAGAGTTCTAATTCATGAAAATCACAAATTGGGAGTATTGTTATCTTAATAATTCCTCCATAGTCCATCATATAAAATTTCATGTTTAGCCCTTTATGAGTTCATGATCGTCAAACTATTAAGTGAAGGAACCGCATAAATAAATTTAATGGAACTTTAGCATAAAAATCACAAGTTAATCAGTTTCAACTTAGATATTTATATTACACACAAATTTTAAAATTTTTATCAGCATGCAAAACACAAAAAGTACTACCTTGAAAAGGCTACATCACTTTCTGCGCTTGAAATTTCAGGGGTCGACTCTGACAAAACTTTGTTTCCTCCATGCAATCTACTTGGCATATCTGAGTTACAATCTTTGCTTTGCCTGGCATTCACTTCTGACATAGGAGAGCTGCTCGCCCGAAGAATATTTCCATCCGAAAAAGATCTTTTGAAAAAGGACCTGAAAATACAGGAGATACTCAGTCAGACAATTTTTAGATGGACAAAAAGAACTTGGTGCAAAGATAAATTTCAGGAAGAAGAAGTCCTTGATCCTTAAATAACAAATTAATAGTGGTGTGACTTGAGAGTTCCTCTTCCTTCTCTTTATTGGCAGTCCTATCAGGATAAGTACAGTACCACAGACCAACCACTGTTCCTTATCATTTTGGTGCTTGCATCCCAAGAAGAATACAGGTTACAAAGCAAGGCATCATACGGTGAATATAAGTAACAATATATTGAAATTTAACCCCATTCTCAGCATAGATTCCATTTTACATATCAGCCTAACTCAAATGATACAGGCCCCATGGCTAAACTAAACCATAAGAGATTAAAGAGCTAGTGCTAGCCTCAATCAGTTGAGCATTGCATCAGGATTCTCACACAACAGCTCTAAACTTCTCTAACAGCCTTCCAAGTATTAAACTCCACACTTTATCCGCAGATAAAAGTCAACCACCTCTATGCAGCAGACAGAATTCTAGGCACCACAAACTCTTTTTTAAATTTTAGACCCTACCTTCCATTTTCATCCACATGCGCATGTTTGTTCTTCCCTGCACTACAATGCTGGTCAGATCCTAGCTCCCAAATTGCAGGTTTATCCTGTTGTGGCTGGAAATGCCCCAGGAATCTGCCAAAATTTATATTCCGTGAAAATGGGATTAACATCTGAAGTAAACAGGGTAATAAAATCAAATGTGCTCCACATCACATGGTATCTGAAAAACATAAATAATATGCTTTTAACATTACAAACTGGCCTAAATTTGTTCTTATGCGCCCTTACTGTTGTTCAACAGAAGATGAAAGCAAAAATGAGCATATTTAATGTCACCGGTTAAGCCAAAATTTCTCTTTATGCAAATAACATGTATGCTTTAACCATGAACAAGGGAGACAATCAAATCTCTGCACCCAATACCTCCTTCCCAAAGATGAACAAGATAAAAAGAGAAGATGGGATCAACATTCACCTACATGTTAATAGCATCCTGCTTCTCTGCATCCATGTAGGCATTGCTGTAGTACCTCTGCAGGGTTCTAAAGAATTCCTGGGACTGTGTTGCAGCTTTCCATTGACCCCTTCTCTCAGAGAATATCTACTTAGAAAAACAAATTTGGAAATAAGATGTTACCTCACTACAAATTCACAAGTTTCAAAACAAATCAACAAATTCACAAGTTTCAAAATAAATTAAGTAAAAACAATATTCGAGAACTAAAAACATTTTGACAGTAATGAAATACAAAGGATCTTTGCCAGTTATCCTCAATGGTCATAGCATAAAAAGTATAGGACAATAAGGTGGGTTCCTCTTTTTTGTTTTTCTTTTTTGCCTCCATTTTAGGTCACAATCAAAACTGAGAGTTAACTATATCCAGATCAAGACAGGACAATATCATTAATTTTTGAATTGCTTTTCTTTTTTTACCTTTTTGATGGGGAAAAAAAAATTGTATTAGATGGGAAGAAGAATGAACAATACTCCAAGGATGAGAAATCTTTACAGAAGGAAAAATAAGCTCAAACACAAAAACACCGATGACTAATAGCCCTTCAATCCCTTATCAACACTTCTAAACAATTATCTATATAAATCCCTCAGGTATGAACCCACAAAGAAGTATAAAAAATAATATTATTCCAAAGAAAAGATGAGTCGATGAGCTGATTTCAAAAAATTTTGGCATTACACTCTCTCCTAATGCACCAAGAAATAGACACCAACAGACATCTCCAAAGAAGGCGAGCATCTTTTTTTTTTCTCTTAAAACCTCTAAAATTTGTAAAATCAGGGAGACTCCGAGGAAAAACCCAATTATCATCACCCACATCAAAAAGGCAAGTTCAGCATCTCTCAAGCAACTGAACAATGCAAAGACAAGTGATCTCTATTTTTAGAATTGTTATGGCACATGTAACACAAACATCTGGAGAGATAACTTCAAAAGGTCTGTTTTTTGTTTTTTTTTTTTTTAAAAAGAAAAAAGAAAGAAAAAAATTATTGGAATTGATCTTGTTAAGCACCATGGATCAAATAAATGGTGCAATGGTGGTAGGAATCTTTTTCTTCAAAATAAAATCAGTAAAATGAAAAGGAGGGTACCTGGTAAGACTAACAACAACAACAACAATAGCAACAACCTGAGTCTTAATCCCAAATTTTAGAGTCGGTCATTTAAGAGACAAATATAGGATAAAAATTTAACACACCGTAAAAAAAAAAAAGGAGACAAAAAAAACAACCCACAAATTAACAAACTAAATATTCATATAAACTTGCAATGATAAAGAGATAATTTAACTTGTTCTAATTTTCCTATACCACTCACTCCTATCTAAAGTCATCTCCACAATCAATCCCTTAACCACCATATATTTACGGATATATTGCATCCAGATTTTCAACGGCCTATCTTTACGTTTCACTAAATCTCCTATATTTAAACTCTTAGTCCTCTTAACTGGTGTGTCTTTGAGTCTCTGTTGCACATATCCAAACCACCTCATTCTATACTCTCGCATCTTATCCACAATTTAGCTCACTCCTAACTTAGTACGTATCTCTTCATTTCTAATTTTATATTTATTAGTTTTACGGTACATCCATCTAAGCATCCTAATAAGACCAATAAGATGATAGAAAAAAGATCTGCAAGAAAAGGCACCCTATTTTTGAAGACTCCAAATTACCTTGCTGGTAAGGTGAACTGCTTGTTGGTACAGAACATCGATAACAAATCAAAGTTTTGAAACTCTTCGATGGATTTTAAACATTTCTAACAGCCATCATAAGTTCAAAATTACCTTGTTGTGTGCTGCTGAACCACCATATTGGTGTGCAAGTGTGTCGCCCATTTTCTCATAAGACCCCATCAGTTCATCTGCTAAAGGGGCATCAAGGTCTATCTTTGGGGCATCAATAATTCCTAAAGCATGAAGCTGATGTCCAAGAGCAGCCAATCCATATGCATACTGTGCAACATTTGTGCGATCTAGGCAGTCTATGCAATTGGTCCTCAGCACTCCCTTCTGTAACATAAGTGGCTTAGCAGAGTGATTTCCATTAGCAACAGTATTAGTTGCACTGAGTTGCTTATCCAAGTCGACAGCATCCTCTATGCCGCTGTTGCATTCAGGGGAATAATCATGAGTCTCTGAGCACCTGTGTTATTATGCAGAGCAAGGATAGTCAGAATTAAATGACAAAACCTACCTTTCTTTATTTACTGATTTGTACCAAGTTAATAGGAATTTCCAAGATGAAAAAGAAATGCAGCAACCAGCAAGCCTAAAAGTCTCCCTGTGCACGTGTGTAAATTACAAAAGCAGCAGCAAGAAAAAGAAACAATAGCCAATTTTCAAAGTACAACAGAAACATTTATGTTTATCATTCCTTCTAATGGTAACTTTAATTTTACATTCACATTGCAGCTGAAAACCTACACAATCAAATGGATAATAAGAATACAGCTTTGTCCCAAACCAAAGGAACAAATCATGAATAGCAAACTTTGCACCAATGAATATCAACAAAATACATTTTTTTTTTTTTAACATCTTAGTACTTTTAACCTTTTAGCTTAATGAAAAAGGACACATTTAACATAGCAAAGCATATGGAAACCTCCTTATTAACACTGAAGTGACAGTCCCAGGGTGACTAAGGAATGCACAAACTATGGACCCGATATGGAAAAGTGCATCATATCTGACATAAACATAATATGGATACAGTAATACAGCAAAAAAAGTTCTTTATAAGATTCAAATAATTATGTTAATATATTTATAATGATATTCTATTTTTTTGATAACATCTATAATTTAGCAAATGAATAATTGAAACACTTAAATAGGGTGAGCACCATGGAAATATGACGAGTAGATATAACAATTTGTGGCTTCTTCGATCACATATTATATCTTTAATTCACTATATTATATAAACAATGAGTAGATTAAAAAAAAAAAATTACACATATTACTGGTGAATAAAATTTTAACAAAAACAAAAATCCTACTTAAATATGGGACAACTATCTGACATTCCAAAAGGGAAGCTTCCATTTTGAAGTATCCATACTTCCTAATTCACAATGAAAGAGAGATGATCTATGTCTTGTGGCTTTGGGGCAGTAGGGCTGAACAAATCAGTTGGAAAACTAAGAAAACAGGCCAGGCAAGGCTTATCAAACCGAAAATCACAGTTTCCAAGCAAAATTCGGTGTTAGCAATCATGGAATGTCATGACAAAGATTTGGTCAGTGCGACCACGGTTTTTGAATTTCACAAACCGGGAATAATTGACACACCTAAGTGTTGCATAGGGACAAAAAAGTCATTTGAACTTTATCACAGGAAACCATAACTCCCTCTTACTGTTTGACATCAGTTGCCTTTACGGTCTCAAATAGATCCAATGCCAATCCTAAACTCACTTCTTCTCCTTCTCACTTTTGAAATGCTTACAAAATGTTTGAAATGTGGGGTGACTTTTCTAGTGGCAAAATCCATGAAAGCTTCATCCACCATTGTCCATGGTTATCTGCAGAGTCATTTATTAGCTTTGTTGTGAATTTCTACTCTTCCCGCATTTTGTGTGTGTGTGTATTTGTCAATGATTTTTTAGGTTATATACTAGCTGACAGCAGACAACCATCCCGACCAAACCGGATTCTCCAATAATGAACAGTTTCTGAGTTTCTTTACTTGGCAGCGATTTAAATATTACAAAACCAGTATTTTGTCTTGGCTGGGATAATTGACGTAAAAGCAGATTGAAACTCAATCATCTTCACCCCTACTAGACATATAACAAAAATCTCAAGAGAAAGAGTCTAATGACATCTTGCAAATCTACAAAAGATCATTATTGTTAGTCTGAATTTTTTACAACATTCACTGTTGATGTCAAACCTATGCACAAACGATGAGCAATTGATCGTTATCAAATCAACGTAGAAACATTGCTCATCATATTTCTAAGATTGCTTCATATTGGGCTCTATCACCCTCACTGTCTACATTAGCTCTTCGTATATTCCTAATTTGTTCTAAGGAATTAGCTCATCAGGTTGGCACGCTGTGTTACACAAGATGCAGAAAGACTTAGCAATGCACCATAGCAAAATAATACTTAGGATCTTGTACATCTTCCACCTAATACATCAATTGTTGGATGCAAAACAAAGTTTAAATGAGATCTGATGGTTCTATGGATCAACATAAAGCCTGATTAGTGGCCAGAGGTTATTATCAGTTATACGATGTTGATTGCCTAAAAAACTTTCTCTGGTAGCTAATTAGCCTCCATTTGGTTATTCATTTCTTTGGCACCCAGTTTTTCTTGGTCCACAACATTTATTCCACAGGGAGTCAGAGCAAATTTGTCGCCAAAAGAAATTATGTATGACCTTAAGCAAACTCCTTGCACAAGGTTTGATATATTTAGCGAATGTTTGGGTTTGGCCTTTGAAGGAGTGGAGTACATTACTTTGGCTTTTTATAAATATCGTGGTGCAGGAAATCTATTGTCGCTTGTGTTTGTGGACAATATTGTCATCACCACTGATGATGCGATTATAATTCAGGAATTTGAGTAAGGTTTACTATGAATGACTCGGGAGAGTCAAAGTTTTCTTGGAAATTGAAACAGCAAGGTCAAATGGAGAAACTCAATCACTCAAAGAAAGTGTGTTCTTGGTTTATTACTGTCTGGGAAATATCAGGTTGTACACCCATAGATTTTCCATTAGATCCAAACTCAAAGTTGACAGCTGAACAAGGTGAGCTATTACCATATCCCAAACACTCTAGAAGATTAATAAGAAAACTTATGTAACTGTTACTAGGTCAAATATCTCCTTTGCCGTAAGTAGTGTAATTAATTTTTAGGATTCTATTATAACTTATCAGTGGGATGCAGTTTTATGAGTTTAAATATATACCTGAAAAATGCTTGATCTATAAGAGTCACGGTAATTTACAGACTGAATGTTATTTTGATGCATACTTGGTAGGAGATCATGATGATGCAAAGTCAACGAGTGGTAATTATGAAGACTAAGAAACAACCATTTTTAGCTCGATCAAATGCGAAATCCGAATATTTGGCGATGGCAAATGAAACGACTGAGCTGATTTGGTTGACAAACTAAGAAAGGAACTTGGCTTTAAGCACTATCATCCCATGAGATAATTAGGTGGCCTTACACAATTAAACCCCGTGTTTCCAAAAAGGACTAGGCATATTAAAGTCGATTCTCACATCCTTCGAGAACTTGTGAAAAATGGCATTCTTGCTGATTCTATGGGATCGTAGATCAACTAGCTGAGTTGTATACTAAATCCTTGTTTGGTCCGAGAGTGAGATTTATTTCTAACCAGATTGGAACAAAAGATATATAACCTCTTCAGGAGGGGGTGTTAAGAAACTATTAGTCTACATATGGTCTTCTTATATATCATGTCTTCATATTATACAAAGTTGGATGGGACATTAGTCTCATGACAACTTTTACCAATTTTCTCTCCTTTTTGCCCTTTCTGATTCCAAGAATCAAGCCCTTTTTGATACAACAAAGCTTCCCACACGCTGGAAACCATTAGATATACTTGCTAAACAGAGAACTATTGGATTCACCCTCTTTTGTAAAAACTCCCGGATCTTAATGATGCGCTCATCTCCTCCAACTAGAAGTTCTTAACAAAAAAGAATAATGAGTAGTAGGAAAAGCGATGGTTATCTTATAACGCCTAGGTATTTAAGTATCAGATGATCTTGGTAAGCCTAACCAAGGAAAAACAATGATTTATACGTCAATAAAGCCTAGGTACCTTGGCACTCAGTGATTCCTCGGAGCTACCCCGTTTTGAGTATCAATGCCAATGAGTTTGGTCAATGGCCCTATGATCGGTAAGTCATTTTTCAAAAGCACTACCCAAGTATTCCATGGCATTGTCAGTCCTTAGGTCTTTGCATCAAACTAGGTACAATCCATCTTGTGAAACATCTGGAAAAAAGAGGGAAAAAAAAAATCTCTCTTTCTACATTACAAATAGACTTGTGTTGCTCTACTATAACTATCTATAAATTAACAAACCATCAATATCCTTGTTATGACAGGTAGAGTGAATAAGCCCAAAAGAAGCAGTGCTCCCATTATTAATAAGAGGATAATTGGGACATAAATGCTTAGCAAACCCACAAGCCTTGCATGCTAAATTTTGTAAATTTGATTGGCTACAGAGGATGACTCAATCTTGGTGCAACTGAAGCAAGTGCTAATGAGCAATGTCAACAAGTCACTAATTAAAGTTTGATCTCAAGTCTAAGAAGCTGAGAGATAACCAAAACTTTTGTCAAGCAAGAATAAGACATGTTCTACTTTACTTTAACCAACCATTTCCCCCCTTTGCATGATCTTGAAACAGTAAGAAGGATAGAATTCTGCTTTACAATTCAGATTACTCATAAACCACTAATGAACAAAATGTTATTAGAAAAATTTAGAATATAGAGAATAATATGAGAAAGTTAAGCTATACATTGATAGAAGCTTTCATGATAACATGAAAGAAAGAAGCATCTAAAATGCATACTTCTCCAAGAGGACTTGAAGTCACCTATACTTCACCAAGAAAATAAAAATCCATAAAGACTGAGCAACATTACAACGTGGGAAGAGATTGTCTCTTGTCTCACCACATTCAAGGCACATCACATCATAGTTATAGACAAGGACATGCAAGGTCTCCTAGCCTACAAGGCTACAACAAATTGTTTATGTTGATCCTATTTAATGTAAAAGTCCAAGCGAAGGCTTTGACCTTCTAAAGAACTTTAAGCCTCCAAATTACCTCAATAAAAGTATTGAAGATTATCACTACTCCAAGTTAAATGAGTAAAAAGTAAATGACAAGAATAGGACGAGAAAGGGTTAGATTCGAGACTCTCATGTGGGAAGTTAGAGAGTCTACAAGATAAATCTTCTGGGAAAAAAGTGGTGAACTCAAAAGACTCTCAATCATTAATATTACAATAACATGGACTCCCCAATAATGAATATCAACCCCGTTACAGGTACCAACACTTGGGACCAGGGACTATGAGAAGAGGAAAGGTTCCACAACCTTGGGAAGAGTTTGGATAAATTGTTATCCCTACGGCCGTACTTGCTTTTGATCACTCCAAAGAAAATCATCTATCTAGAGTAATCCTCAAAAACCATTTTTCCACTAGTGTGATGTTCTTAGACACCATGCTACTAACGCTTGGATCTACAAAACATTTCCCAACTAAGTGAAACTCCACCTCATTTTTCAACCTTGACCACAATAAATCCTTTTCTCAATATGATTGACTACTCTAATTGGCATCCTAAACAAAGTCATAATATAAAGGAATATTCAAAAGACAAGATTGAACAACAATAAAATGGCCACCAATATTAATCAAAGACCCTTTCCAATACTCCAACAGCTTTGAAATCTTAACAATCACATAGCCCCAAAAGGAAAGGGCTTTAGGATTGCCTCCAAGGGGATACCTATGTAGGCAATAGTCGAAGAACTCAGTGAAACCTGTCCTTGCAAAATAACTATTCAAGACTTCATTGTGGATATTAGTTTCAATTGGTACTTTTAGTCAAAGTAATCATCTTTAACCCTAAGACATGCACAAAATCTTTCGAAATGTGAATAACGTTCTCAAAGTCATACATATCATCATTAAGAATTTTTGGAGAGGATGTTTGTCATCTTGAATGAGGAAGATTCAGTGGCTAGGAAGGATTCTCTTTCAGGCCATTCTAATGCGAGGAGCTTTAATAAGAGACTTAGGCTCGACACATTGATTGAGTCCAGGGTTTCTTTTCCTTCAAAGGCCATTTGAAAATCTGCCACTCCTCCAATAGTTAGTTCCTCTGTGTGGGAGGCTACATTGGACAAAATTTAAACACAGCATAACCATCAAAGGAGGGCCTTATTCTGGTTAATGGTTAACAGGTGTGTTTTGAAAAAGAATGAGCTTGAGACTCTTTACCATTTGCTGCACCACTGTGATAGGACTTGTGGTTTATGGAAAGGGTTTTCTCTTTAATGCATGTGTTGGTGAATTACAAGCCTGGACTGGGTTGAGGGCTTGTACAGCAAGGAGAGTTTTTATGACGCTTCCTCTAGTTGCTTTTGGGTGCTATAGGGGGAATGAAGTTTTTGATCGGGTGAAGACTCCCTTCCTGTGTTTTGTGAATGGTTTTCTTAAAAGTTTGCATTTTTGGTCCTCAACAAAATCTTCTGAGATCCTAAGAGGTGGCTGATTTTGTTAATTCATAATTGTAATCCTAAGGGTGCATGTCCTTGGTGCTCAGTCTCTCTTTTTTCTTGTTACTAAAATTTCTTTTTCTTATTAAAATGAAAAAGAAAAGAGAAATAAGATAGTATCATCATCAAACTTAAGGTGGTAAATTATGACATCATCTTGACCAACTCGAACACAAGAAAACAGCCCTCTATCAATCCCTCTCTACAACAAAAGACCAAAGCATCAACAATAGAGTAAAAAGAAAGGGTGAGAGAGGATGAGTTGAAGACTTAAACCATGCCTTTAAGCTCTCCATTAACAATACAGGAAAATTTAATTAAGTAGGCTTTTGATGGTTTCTCATCTTTTATTCCACAGGCACCCTCCCGCTTTAAATAACTTTAGCATTTCCCTAAAAGAGCTATTACATCAAAGTTTTACCTGAACACACAAAAAAGTAACAGACAGGCAATCTACCCAACCTCAGCCAAAATAACATTCCATATCATGAAGAGATCTAAGAAAGTAAAAAATGTTGACAGTTGAGCTCTACACATTAAAAATAAACTAATAATTAACTATAAATGCAAAATGCAAATGGATGTGCGAGAAAAAGATGTGGTGAAAACTTGTGAGGAGTGGAAAATGCAAACAAACCTAGTGAATTCATACTCTAGGAAGATCAGGAATCAAACAAGTAGAACTTACCCAAGATTAAGTGAATCTAAGCTTCCATTGGGTTGCAATGTCGGTGAAACTTGACAATGAAAGAAGCCTGTTAATGTCAAAGCATATGCAGCCACTTTGCCTAAAAGCACCAATGCATTTGTAGCTTTGCTGGATAATGGGAAAAAAAATCAGTTATTCCTTTTTTCCCTTTTTCCCCTAATCAAGTATCATATCCTGAAATAAGCACTGCAAAATATCCTGAATACCTTCGAGAATGCTTGTGGAGATCCCAATGAAGGAACTTAAGACGGTTTTCCTCTAATAGATCTTTATTAATAACCTCAATTGCATTGGCAAATTCAGCCCGAAGTATAGACTCTCGGGGCTTCTTTTCATGAGTCTGTTGATTGCATGATCACAAATTAGTCAACATGAGGGAAGACCTAATAAATGATTTTCTCTAATTCAAGTATGTCAAATTCCCAAAGCTCCCTATTCTCTAGAAACCCCTTTTTGCCAATAGCATAAATCAAGTTGCAATGCAGATCGTCTCCCCTCTTTTACTGCCCCCTTCTTCCCCTTCATCTTATTGGTAATATTATTTTCTTACTGATTTTAAACAATGTTTTTAAATTTAATATTCTAATCTAAACTTTCTCATAATTAAAAAAAATATATATATATACATTGATATGGAGATAAATCTTATTAGATTTCATATAATAAAAACTCAATTAGGAAACTAGCTACAAAGATAAGAAAGCAAAAGCCATCGGATTCACAACTGATTCCCTTCCCCCCCCCCCAAAAAAAAAAAAAAAAACCTAAGGTAATGTTTGGAATAGTATATAAGACATAGGGGACAAGTACAAGTCAGAAAACATCATGTTTGATATGCTAAAAAGAAAACAAAATAAAAAATGGTCTTATCTCTGGGATAAATGAGACAAAGTTGTTCTATATCAGAACACAAAGAACAGAGAAAGACATAGTAAATTTGATAAAATTATATTTCCAACTTTGTCATGGAGCATTTTCAAAATTCTCATTCCACACCTTCCATCGTGTGTTGTATCTACTGTTTCGTCCCTTCCAACCGATATTCCAAACCAAATGTTAACTAAAGTCTTTGTTCACTTATTTATTTATTTATTTATTTTATGTGTGCCTACAGAAACCAAGTAAAAAAAATTATAAACATTCCAAAAAACTCTATTAACTCTACATGTGTTTACATTGTTAATGCCTTATTTCAAATTCAATTTATTGAGAAAACTTTATAAAGTATAAGTGCTTCTCCAAATAAATACCAATTGAATGCAGGATTGAGATAGTGTCACGAACATTAGTGATGTGTTAGATGCTTACAATTTAGATTGCTCGGATTAATTGCTAGCGCTACTCTTGGCTAGCTTTCTATCTAGATATATGCTACTACAATGGCCATAGATTTTTACAACTTATAATTTAATCTATGTTATGATTTCCTCTAATCATAATAGGAATTAGTTTCTCTAAATACTTTCATTAATAATTGTTGTTTTGATGGAGTTTATTATGCAAGCTTCAAAAAGGATAAAGTAGATAGATGATGGTTGGGAAAAGGCATGGAGAGTCACTATTGTCTTCTTGGTACTTATGTTGTATATGTACTGTTCATTTCTTGGTCAATGTTTTTTTCTTTTCTTTTCTTTTTTTTTTTTAATTCTTTTCCACCATAATGTGATGCCCTATGATGGAAACATTTTATGAAGATTTTATCATGGCAAGTCTAATAAAATTTGTTTCTGATTTTGATAATAGTATTTTGCTTAATTATAAAAAAGTTAGGATTGAAATATTAGATTTAAAAAAATATTGTTTGAAGTTGACAAGAAAATAATATTGACCAAGTAGATGAAGGGGAGGAGAAGAGGGTGGCAAAAGGGAGGGGGACATGTTCTGCATCCTCCAAGTTGATAAAAAACAAGCAGCAAATACACACCTTAATTAAATTCAGTATGATTATAGGGTTCCCATATCTCTTGGCAAGATTCTCAAAATGTAGTCTTGTTGCTTCATAGTTTTGATCCTTCTTAGACACTAGAAAGACCAGCGTCAGAGGGAAACACATAAGGCAATATCTGAAACAATATCAATCATGCAAAAACTTACATATAATGTCAGGCTTAAGATTTAAGCGTGAAGTTTCTTGCGACCAGAATAGAGGAATTGAGCCACGATTCTGGACAACAGAACTGATCTGTGTTGGAAACCCTCCAGGGACATCCTCAAACACAATCTGCTCTGTCTCAACATCATTAGCAACTCTGCCTTTCTCATTTATACCTCGTTTAAGATACCTAAAAACAAAGAAAACTATATAAATCAGAATTTAGACCAGTATACTTGGCAATAGCAAGCACCTGGATGTAAAAGTACCAATTCCAAAACAAGAGAATTGTAAAATCTACTGCAAATAGTAAACATCTTTTTGTGGATGGAGACACTGATAATCTAACTATCATTATTTTCCCATATATTGAAGCCCCGAAGGCCATTTCTATGAATGAAATAGCATGTATTCAAACCTGGTTCCCGCATAATGACGTGAACGCCTTGCGATAAGGGTCAATTTGAAGTCCCGCCCAAAAATAGAAAGTTTGGCCTGAATGCGCATCATACAAAACTTTTGGTAAATTCTGTGCTTTTTGAAGCCTGAGAAGAAACAACACTTGACAAGGAAATATTTAATTATAAATTTTTAAGCAGAAAATATATTAAATTGACCGGATCCACTGGTCTAGAAGAATAAGAATTGCAGCATTCTGGTCAAACCACTTATACCAAAACAATACAATCTACCCTGAACTTTCAGATTTCATAAGCATTAAACGTGTTTAAACTTAGGAAGAGGCAGCACCCAAATGATAAATTATCATGAAAACTAACAAAACTCAGAGGTTGGAAAAGTATTGGACAAATAACATCCCAGATCAAGGATTATCAGAGACTGTAGTCTCTGGGGTTGCAGTGCCTTAGAGCTTAGTCTGTCTTCTTCTCTAGTTGATAAATTTTTCTTTTTCCAATGAAAAAAAATTCTAAATCTATAATTGTGTGCCTCATCAGCTAAGGGGTATAAAAAGAAGAAAAACCAACAGCTGGAGCTACCTTGCAGCGCAGATAATACTGCAAGGAAGAATATCTCCCCAGATGATTCCAATTCCCTTATTGTACGTATTTGAAAATATTTATATCATCAAGCCAAGGCTGAAAGCCTCACCTGTTTAAAAAAGCCATACACCAAAGCAACTGTCCAAAGAGTGTTTTGCAGGTGATTTCTAATTCCTCGAGTCAAGAACTCATTCCAGACAAACATTGTTTCATACAGAACCTGTCCTGTCTCGTTATTACATAAGTTATTTTGCAGACTGCGCATAACGTGGTATGAGTAGCTAAAAAAGAAGTCTTTCGTGAGATCCACCATGCATAGAAGCTTCTTGTACCTAAGCCATCAACAACAACAAAAATATAATTCTTTTTGTAGAGATGCATTTACATACATGGTTGTCACAAAAAAGGATAAGATAATTGCGATGTTTGAACTACAGCTGCAAGAAATACAAAAATATGGGAAACATGGAACCAAAAAGAATTAACAGCACTCTCAAACATTAACCTTCATGTGCCAGCTCATATTTTGAATTTGATTTAATAAAACATTGCAAAAATATGACTTCTATATCATACAGAATTCAACTAAATTGTGCCTTCTGTCCTGAACTCATCGAGATGAACTACATGGCCCTATTATTTTATTCTGCTCTTAGGTTCCACCCAACCCATGTTCTTATGGGCATGATTTAAAGATACAATCCATGGAGCTTTGTACCCATTTAACCTCAAAAAAAAAAAAAAAAAAAAAAAAAAAAAGAAATCTTAAAAAGACCCACCCCAGAACTAATGAAGGGCAAGTCATGAAGATTTGGAACAAATAAAAGAATCAAAGTTATCACTGTGGCTGTGCCCAAAAAGATGAAAGAAAAATGAAGAAAAAGTGAGAACTCCATCATAGTTATAATATCCGTATCGTAACTATAATATAGATAGAGAACTAGCACTGTCTATATTATCATAACTATCCTTACCGTAGTAACAATGACCCTTGAATTTCAAGAGAAGAACACATATCATAACTACAACATGCTGATCGTAATTAAGATATTGAAGACGATAGCTATCACATTCATGTATCATAACTACGATGTTATATTGTAGTTACGATAGTCTCAGCATATCATCACGACAATAAGCATATGGTGATGATAACGACAAAGTTGTTTTTTCTTCATTTTGGGCATTGTAAAGCCTTCTGTTCACTTCAAACCCCCCAACTCCTAGAATAATAGAATAGAGTGAGCGAAAGAGTAGATTTACGTTTTAGATGATGGAAATAAAGGGAGATTTGGGAAGAGAGAGAAGATGTAGACCTGATGATGGAAGAAATCATCTAGTCAGAGAATTTGGGATTCTAAAGTTGTATTTTTCTAAATTCTCTTCTTGATTATCATATTATTCTTGATTCTTGTCACACTATGTCTACATCAATAAAATTGTTTATTTCTAATTTTTGAGTGTTTTAATCTTAGTGATGCAAAGATAGATTTATCCCCAAATTTTTGGGATAGAAGGCCTAGGTTGTTTATGTTGTTGTTGATACAAAGATAGATTTATGAATTGTCTAATCTAGACCATTGTGTGCACTTAAAATGTTTCATCAATTGCGTCATAGACTTTACCATGCTGAGATAATATATTTTATATCATTGAATGAATGAACTATAATAATACTTATATTAAGTCTTTTGAGTTTATTAACATAAGAATTCTATAAATCCATTTTTTATGTTGAGCTTTACGATTATTCAAATACTTACTCATCCTGTAGAGGGTTGTAATGGAGGTGTTTAATATAGATATCCATGTGTGATTCTTATAGTCTTAAGTATGATAGCTTTGCAATGGTGTTCTTGGTTTGTTAATTGTTTGGTTTGAACACTCTATGCCTTGGATTGGAATTGATGTGTTTTAGATTAAATTATTGTAGTTCAATTAATTAGTTGTAGATACATAATTCACTCTAGAAATGGATAATCTATGTCATTCACCATGATTAATGCATAACTTAATGAGTGTTTTTAATTGTACATACTATGCTATATTAGATGGATCATATCAAAAGATGAATAGTCAATAATAGATTAAGTGGTTCATGTCTTTTATTACATTCTTGAGAAACATAAGGTGTATTTAGTGATTGTATCCCAAATTCTTACTTAAACCATACTGAAATCATGTATAGATTACACTCGACAATTGAATCTTGTCCCTAAAATCCTTTTTAATTGCAATTAAATTGGTAAGACTCAATAACCGGAGGTAATGAAATCATTCCCTATAGAGAGGATACCCGGTTACTCACTCGTCACAATTAACCTCGTCCGGTGAGGAGGGATATATTTTAGAACTCTTAGCCATCCTGAGCAATTTGCAATTCAAACGTTGAAAATAAAAACAAGGTATTTTTGCATTTTTTTTTATTTTTTCCCCCTTAGGAAAATGAGTGGAAAGAGGCTTCCACGTTTACTACCCCCCTATATGTTACCATTAGAAACCAACCTACTATGAAATGTCCGACTTAAACTGTAGATAATACCTTTGGTGAGCACATCACCGTAGCCCTACCAAACTACCATGTAGCCAGCAAACCCCTCCAGAAAAAGGGGGAAATGTTAGCGTACTTTTGCAAAGTAAGAGCTCAAGGTTACGAAGTATTCAGTGTGGATATATGGGCAACCCACACAGTGATTTTTACTTTTGGAATCTAGAACATTGGAAAAGGCGATGCGAAATTAGTGTAGACTTGAAGAAAGTGGTAAAATGCAAACCCACCTGGATGTATCATGATGAACACTTTTAATTTATATGGTTGTCCACTTCTCTACTATTATCTTCATTATTTTTGCCATTATAAACAAAAACAACATGCACCAAAGAATTATTTTTGTAGACATTTTGATGCACAATTATCCAAGAATAGTAACTACTCTGTCATATCGTTAAATAGGTCATCAAATTATGGTGTTGTGCTCCTCAAACATCTAAATATAACTGTCGAATTTATTTTCACTTATGAATTATTAAACTCATCAAGATGATCGAATAACTTGAGATATCAAAATTAAATGACAAAAAGAAAAAAAAAATGCCTAAACCATATGCTTAGGAATACGCCTCACCACATGGATGGGCACCTTACTTAAGGTTGAGATTATGGTAACTGGAAACACAGTCTCAACTCTAAAAGAATGTAGTTGTAGATGAAGGCCGATGATAAGAGAATGTTCCATGATAGACAAACAAGCTCTAAAGCATATTTAAGCATTTTTTAAGGTTATTTTTGGACATCCCTTTGAATAGGCATTGCGTAGAAGATGTTCACATGCAAGATAGAAGAAGTACCTGTTCTCATTCTTAGAATATGCCATATTGGATTGAACAGTAGAATTTGGAAGCAGAATCATCTCACTCTTGGAAACAGCATAGACAGTATGGCCACAGATTGCACCAATCTGCCTTCTTTTTGTGATAAGCAGCATGTAATAAGGGCCTAAAAATTTAATAAACCCTGAAACCAGAGTGAATGTAAGTGCCAGTTTGAAGAAATAAGAAGAGATAGGAATTAATATTGGATTCAGGTGCACATACCAACAATACCATAGCACGTGGTTACAAATTTTAGTCCACCAGTGGACTTGTTTCCTTCCTGTATCCTCTTCAACAGCTCAGAACATTCACCTTCTGAATATGTAGCAGAGTCTTCAAGAATATTAAGCTCAGAAGGCTCCAACCTGTCGATCTTGAGCACCCTCCAAGATGTTCTGCTCTTGTCTCTTCCAATCATATAGAAGTTCTGTTGAACCAAAAAAAAAAAGAGTAAAATGCATATTAGGAAGGCATATGGAAAAGAAACTGCAACTATGCTGAAGCCTAGATGATGCCCAAACAGAGAAATAACAACTCAAAACCCAAGACTAGTGGAAGTGAATGAAAGAATGAAGAGAAAGGTCAAGTTTGTTTGAAAAATACATGGATGATACATGAACTGCTTGACAACTATTCTATTATATCACTTTGTGATTGAAAATAAAGCAGGACAGAAGCATAATGTGCATCAAGTAACAGCTTAGTTAAGTAGCCATGGATGAAAAGCCACAAGTATAGTGTCTCCATTCAACAAAAGAAATGAATTGATTCAACCACAGTGACTTGCACTCTAAAACAATTATGAATGATGAAACCCGGAAAAGGAAATGTGAAATTAATACCGAACGAGTCTCATAGAGCCTGAATTTGTGGAGATATGTAGGTACAGGGACGGCAGGGTCTTGAGCCTGAGGCTGAGGTTCAGGTTGCACAACCTCGACCCCGTTCTGTTTGGCTTCTTCTGACGCCATGGCCATGGGCATTGGGGTGGGAGTTGCAGGGTTTCAAGGATCCCCGACCGTAGCCCCTTCAGGCTCGGGACATACTCGGAGGGGGCATGCAACTGCAACTAGTAAACACTCTCCAGAATTTTAGGAAAAAAATAAAATAAAATAAAAAAGGAAATTCAGCAAAACCCTTTGGGTTGTTTCAAATACAACATCCTCTTCGTGCTTTGGTTTTTTCTTGGTTTCAGCGCCCTTTCTGTTTAAATCTCAACCTGAACTTGGTCATCACAACTCCTGCTACACCATCCACAACAAGTACGACCCTAGACCTGCGTCTCATCAATCGTTCTAGCTCCAGCTCCACACATTACCCACCCAAACAATCGCGTTAAGGAATCAAATCCCCACTCTCCACATATGAATTGCCTACCCTCTGCCTTTGATCTTCAAAGACAAGAAAAGATTCGAAATTTCCAATATAGTACGGCCTTAACGCAACAACAATTGCAGAGACAGAGAAATTTTGAAGAAAATAATAATTATTAGTGAGGATAATAATAATTGAAGGCGGTTGTACAGTAAAGGAATAGGGAAGGCATGTACTTGGCCGTGATTGCAAATGCAGAGAAGAGAGGAGAGAAGAAGAGGAACGAATGGGAGATCGATTATTATTCTTGTTATTATTTATTAATTTTGTGTCTTCGAGATGGAGATGGAGATGGAGATGGAGATGGAGATGGGAGGAGAACGAGGAGATAGAAGGAGGTTTGTGAGAGAGAGAGAGAGAGAGAGAGAGAGACCGAAACCCAGATCCAGACCCAACCGGTCTTGGGTTGTTGACGATGATGACGATGACGATGATGACGATGATGAATCATTAATTGCCTGCCGTTTCTTCTTTAAATGATTACCCAGACAACAACCAGAGATTTGAAAAATCTATATTTAACTCACTTGGACGGAATTAACTTAATAATATTAATTCCGCACAAATTTCCATAATTTGTTTTCCAAAGTTTTTATTTTAATTCCAATATAATTAATATATTTTCAAAAACATTTTTGACTAATCTGGATCTTGAAGAAATTATCTGTGAATTTCCTAAATTTTATCCTGATTTTATAAATTAGTATTTAAATTTTAAAATACAACGATTAAGTATTTAAATATCAAAATTTATAACATAATTAGCCTTTTCATTAATAATGATGTTAAATTGACCGTTAAATATTGATTTAAATATTATGTGACAGGACAAATTCTTAATTTACTTTCATCTTAACAAGAATTACTGACATGTCACATGATACATCAACATCATACACACACTATTACTACATCAACATTAATGATGACATGACAATACCACGTAATCATCATAACTTAATAAAATATAATTATTTTAAAATTAATAAAAATTAAAAAATTTTATTTTAAAAAAATTAATTTTTAACTCAATTAAACAAAAAAATTCATTTTCTCTCTCTGCCCCTCCCCTTTCTCTCTCTCCTCTCTCTCATCGGAAAAAAGAAAAAAAAAAACACTCTCTTTCTCTCTCTCCTTCCCTCCCCCTTTCTCTCTCCTCTCTCTCACTGGAAAAAAATAAAGAAACATTCTTCTCTCCAATCATCTTGCTCTTCTTCCGAACCAAGTTGGGTTATAACTTGTTGTTAGGACCCAAGTTTGAGTCTATGATCGAATAAGAGACCCAAGTTCTTGCTGATGCGAATTATAAACTTGTGATTGCCGCAAAAGATGGGAAGGCTGAAAATAAGTATAAGGCTATTGTTTGGGAAAAGGGCTGGTTGGTGATGGAGGTGGGTTATGACTCCTCAGATACCAGCTTCTTGTTGACTCGAACAATAACCGTCGATGGATGGATTCACCTGCAAAAACCGTCGGAGGTTGCTCCGGCGGGGAGACTTCAATGATCAAGTCAGTAAATAGCGGTTTTCGTTTGAAAGAAACAGACTAAGAATTGAGGAAAAGCGGTTCCCTGTGATCAATGTGCCACATGTGTTAGGCTTAGAGAGCGTACCTGATATCTAGGGGTTTGAGATCTCTTATACCTGAGAGAGTTGTACGTCGCTGAGAGATTTCTATCCTACTTTCCTTATCGAACTGATCCGTGAATCTCGAAAATCAATATTACGAATTGATCACGATCCTTTTATATCGGGAAGCATTCTTCTTCGGGATGGATGCTTTCCTTATCTGAAAGATTTCAAAATTGCTGTTACGAATCAAGAAGCTGAAATTAAGGAACTTCTGACCTTCCTTTTTTAATTGATAGGGGTGCTGCCCCTCATTCGGTTGCTTGACCGATAAAGGGTCTTTTGAGACTTGTTCGGTTAGAGAACTGACATTTGCTTGACTGATCGAGATGACTATCTCTGTTTGATGAGTCACGATCTGTTAATCGGGGTGACTGAAACTCTATCGCACGGTAGATCAGGGCGGTTAAGGCCCTTCGGTAGATCGATCGAGGCGACTACAATCCTTCAGTAGATTGTTGTTGCGGTTGTTAGATATTGATCGGCAGGCACCTTTTCCGTGGGCTCTTTGGGAATTAACCCTTTTGGACTGGGTCTTGTAATGCGTCCATCATTTGCCCCTGACTCATGATTTTCTTGGAAAGAGACGTCATGAGTCATGATTTTAAATCGGAGGTTCGAGGATCCTTTAATACGGCCGCTATTGTTTCGGTTTTAGTAAACCATTTATCATACATCCCATAAGGACTTCTCTCGTTGCTGCTTTATCCATCTCTTCCACCTTTTTCTCTCACTCTCCCTGCCAAAGAGTCTTTATCGGTGACAAAGATGTCTGCTCCTCAGGCTTTTCCGAGCATTGGTGATATTACGAGCGTCATGTCAGCACAAGAGTTCCAAGAAGTACAAACTGAGATGCTGTTAGGGGATGATTACTCTCTGTTGTTTGCTACAGAGGTTGATAGGGCTAACAGGGCATCAGAAAACTGTGTGCCGATATATCTCCAATCGGTTAAGTACGGTTTGAAGGTTTCATATACGAGTCATTTTTTTGAGATTCTACGTCAGTGGAACATATTTCCGACGCTCTTGATTCCCAGTGCCTGGCGGTTAGCGGTCGCGATAGCTTCTTTATTAGGGTTTTGTCGTTTTCGTTTCGATTTTGACGTTTTGTCCTCAATTTTTATTCTGATGAGGTGTGGGAGTAACGGACCAACCAAGGGGTGATATAAACTACAGACCCGGCCCGAGTCCTGTTGAAGGTTTTTCTACAATGAGTCCATCGATAAGAACTGGATGCAAAAGTTCTTTTTTGTCGAGTTCTTGGACAGAGATCGCATGCCCTGATGGGGTGCCCAATGTAGGGCTGAAACCTTCGACTGCTTCGAAGCATGGTCGTTTTATTCGATCGTTTAGCAGCTATTGCTCTACCGGCCGGAATATATGGGTCGAGTCCTTGCTGGACGATCAGATGTTATCCCTAACTGGTTTACTGCTCGGGAAAAAGAGAAAAGTTGATCGGCCCCTTCTGTTGGGGAGAGCGAAGATCGAGCTAGTCTATTATTGGAGTCATCTTGACGACATCTTATTGAAAAGTGTCACTGTTGACAAGTTGACTCGTCATAGCACTAAAAGACCTCTTTAGGAGGATCTCGGGGCGTCTGAGGCCCTACCTAAATCTTCTTCAGGGGCGACTGGGATCCTTCGCGGGTCACCATCTTTTTTGGTGAAAAGGAGGAGGGCTTCCTTACTCCCGTCTGCGCTGGGGGCTTTGTCTAAGTACCCGAAGCAGACAGAGGCTATACCAATAGAGGGAGCTGTCCCAAATAAAGATAACCCGTTGAGCGGAACAAATGTTGATGCGGACGAGTTAGCAGGAGCCGGAGGTCTTCCTTTACTTGATGCCGGAGCGAGAACGGATGTCTCTCGAGCTGCAAGGGACAGAATAACGGGACCTTCTTTCGCTGTTCTAATCTGGCCTTCACACAAGGGAAAACGCAAAGTTCCGGGAGGAGCATTCTCTTCATCCTCCATCTTTGTTCGGTCCTTTGATGGAAAGAAAGGCTCAAAAGAGCGAGAAATCGTTGCCGTTTGTGCTGGAGACATGCAGTATAGCTATATAGATCTGGCAGAAGCGAAGCGCATTGCTGGACAATTTGACTTCCATCACTATGAGCTTGACTTTCATTGAATGTCTTACGAACAGGTCGGCAAAGCCCTTGAGTCCTTAGACTTGATGGTAATAATCTTCTTTCGTTTCTTGAATTCTCCTCCCTCTTTTATCATTTGTTAATTTGGTTTTCTTTGCAGACCATAGCCCTTGCTCGATTTCAGGGATAGCAGGGGAGGCAGGTAATAAGCCATTTAGAGGGACGTCTCTCTAAGTTGAATCGTTCGCGAAAATCAGTCTCCCTTCGGGGAGAAGAGTCTTTGGTCGCTGAAAACGTATCCGGTGTCCTACTCAGTCAGAAGGAAGAGGAGTTGAGATCCCTTCGATCGAAATTGGTCCAGTGCCAAGGGCAATGCGAGAGGCTAAAGTCAGAGGCTCTGGTACACAAGAAGTTGGCTCAGCTTCGTGAGGAATCTCTTCGAATAGCAGAACGCAAGATTGCGAAGCTTGAGGAGTCCCGCACAAGGGAAGCCATCATTTAGAAGGATTCCCACCGTAGACTGGCCGAGAGATTAAAATGTGTCGAAAAGATAATTCGTAGTATGGGTCTAAGTGAGGCTCTACCTTTAATCGAAGAAGAGATCGATACTCCAAATCCGACTATATAACATCTGCCCGGGTTTTTGTACTAAGTGGAATCTGTTCGTTTAATGAGAGATTTTTGTGTTTTTTTTCGAATAGAAGTTATCTTCTTTGTTTTTCACTGCATTGTTTTAGTAGAATCAAGGGGACTTAGATCTTTTCGCCTAGCTTAGAACGGGACGATCATGTTTGTTGTTTCGAAAGGTTGTATAACTCGTCAGTGAAGCACGCAATCCACTGGGGCTGAGCGGCTGAGACCTTCTGTACGATAGAGGATCTTTAAATAGTTGGGCTGTGTTTGCCCATCGGGGGAGTTACATCCCCTCTTGACGACGCATACAATCGGTAGATCCTAGGCGACTAAGGCCCTCCTAGCGATAGGAATTTATTGTAAATTGTTAGCCGCGTCCACCCGTCTGGGGAGTTACATCTCCTATTGACGACGTATACGATCGGTAGATTCTGGGCGACTAAGGCCCTCCTAGCGATAGGAATTTATTATAAGTTGTGGGCCGCATCCACCCGTATGGAGAGTTACATCCCTTATTGACGACGCGTACGGTGGTAGATCTTGGGCGACTAAGACCCTCCTAGCGATAGAAATTTATTGTAAGTTGTGGGCCGCGTCCACCCGTCCAAGGAGTTACATCCCCTATTGACGACGTGTACGATCGGTAGATTCTGAGCGACTAAGACCCTCCTAGTGATAGGAATTTATGGTAAGTTGTGGGTCGCGTCCACCCATTCGGGAAATTACATCCCTTATTGACGACGCGTACGATCGGTAGATCCTGGACGACTAAGACCCTCATAGCGATAGGAATTTATTGTAAGTTATGGGCCACGTTCACCCGTCTGGGGAGTTACATCCTCTATTGACGACGCGTACGATTGGTAGATCCTGGGCGACTAAAACCCTCCTAGCGATAGGAATTTATAGTAAGTTGTGGGCCGCGTCCACCTGTCCGAAAAATTACATCCCCTATTTACGACGCGTACGATCGGTAGATCTTGGACGACTAAGGCCCTCCTAGCGATAGGAATTTATGGTAAGTTGTGGGCCGCGTCCACCCATCCGGGGAGTTACATCCCCTATTGATGACTTGTACGATTGGTAGATCCTGGACGACTATGGCCCTCCTAGTGATAGGACCAGGATATGGAGATGTAAGTGATCTGTTGATAAGTGAATTCACGAATATTGGGAATACCCTTGCAACTTAGAGAAATACCAGTAATAAAATCCGATGACTATTTAGGAGCGGAAGTAGAAGGCTCCGACTCACATGTGAGAGTCACAATCCCTGACGACGTTCTGAACTTGATCTTCATATACTTGGTGCTAGGCAAAACTTCAAAGGTGTTCAGATCTGGTCTGCCCAAGATGGCGTTATAGAGCGAATGGAGGTTTACCACATTAAATACAACGGGAGCCGTCGCATGATTAGGAGGTGTTCCAAGGGTGATCGGAAGGCAGATAATACTGTCGGGATATATGCATTCACCCGAGAGCCCTTTAACCGGGCCTGCGTGAGGCTGAAAGTCGGCAGGAGTGAATCTCATTCGTCTGAAAGTATCATGATATAGGAGATTACAGCCGGCTCCTTGATCGACAAAGATTTTTTGAACCTCAAATTGTCCAATTTTAGCAGTTATCACAAGGGGATTGTGCCGGTTCAGGTCGATCCCAATGAGATCTTCGTCGGTGAAACCAATGACCGGCCTTTTTTTCACCTTGTCATTTGTTGGTGCTCGCTGCTAGGATCTCTTGTGGTACAGGAGGAATTGCTTTTGGGTAATAGAAAATTGGTGTGATTAGGCATCTAGTCTCATTTTCTGTTGGTCCATTGTGGACCTGAAGAATCACCCGATCCCTTCAGTCGGTCGGAGGCCTAGCAGCTTGGCGTTCCTCCTCTTAGTTACGTTGCGGCGGTTCACGCCGATTATCGGCAGGAGGACCTCTTTCTTTTCATGTGACGAACTCTCATAGTCTTCCTTCACGTATTAGGAATTCCAATTCTTCTTTCAGTTTCTTGCAATCATCGGTCGTGTGACCGTAGTCACGATGAAAGTGACAGTATTTCATTCTGTCATTGCTGGAATCTTCCTCGGTTAATCGTGGGGGCCATCGAATGTATAGCTTATCTCTGATAAGGGCTAAGACCCGGCCAGGGGTCTCACTCAGCGGGGTATAGTTGTTGTATCTCCTTGGAGGAGGGGGTTTCGCCCGGTTTCTCCTAGGCGGACATCTCTGGAGTGACTGGTTCTGTTCTTTTCTGGTAGTCTGATCTCTTCTATGATCGGATGCTTCGGCGTCCTCGGCAGCAATGTACTTTTTAGCTCGAGTATAAAATTTTTGGATGGTAGTATGGGGTTTCTTTGTGATAAACACCTTCATATTGGAGGGCCGCAAACCTGTTAATAGCGCGACCAATGCGATCGAATGATTCAAAGAAGGGACCCTCATCATTTCCTCTTTGAACCTTTTCAGGAAGTTCCTTAGGGATTCGTCTTTACCTTAATGCAGCGATAGCAAGGCGGTGGACTTCCTCTTAACTCTCCTACTTATCACAAAGTGTGATTCGAACTGCGTAACTGAGAGAAGGTCTTTATACTCATCGGCGGGAGAGAGTTGAACCAAGTGAGCGCATTTCCCGAGAGAGTAATGGGAAAATACTTGCACATGGCTGCGTCGGGCATGTCCCCTGGAGATCATTACGGTTATAAAATGGGCCACATGATCCCGGGGGTCCGTTATCCCATTGTATCTCTCCATGGGAAGCAGGAGTACGTTGCGAGGCATGGGCTCTGAGGAGATCTTGGAGTCAAACGGCGAAACGTAAGAATAAGAGGGGATTTGGTCTCCCTGAGGGTTGACCCACTTTAGTTCCTCGGCTACTAGTTGTTCGACCTACTTTCAAATATCATTCGGGATTAGTTTGGAGTTTTCGGATGCTTCCCCATGTTGGGGCGACGGTCATTGTTGGGGACGTCTAGATCCCCCAACAGATGATTGGACTTCAGGTTTGAGGGCGCGACTAAAGTCTTCTAGTTGTCTACTCACGTTTTGAAGTTTGGATTCTAGCCTTTTCATCTAGGGGCGATTGACTCGCTCTGTAATGGGTCGGCCATGGGTTGGTCAGGAAGCACGGGTTGTAAAATCCGTTCTTGATGAGGTGATCTAATGGGAGCTGCCAGATCGCAGGTGGCTGAATCAGGCGCCGCAAGGGGAGCGGCTTCCGAAAGCGTGGCAGTTTGCCCTTCCACATGAGGGATGGCTCTTGAGGACGCTTTAATTCTCGGAAGCATGATCATTGCGAGGAACATGAACTACTCTAATATGTTTTCCACGGACAACGCCAATCTGATGGAGGTGGGTTATGACTCCTCAGATATCAACTCCTTATTGATTCAGACAGTAACCATCGATGAGTGGATTCACCTGTAAAAATCGCCGGAGGTTTCTCCTGCGGGGAGACTCCGACGCTCAAGTCAGTAAAGAGTGGTTTTCGTTTGAAAGAAACAGACTGAGAGTTGAGAAAAAGTGGTTCTTTGTGATCAATGTACCCCATGTGTTAGGCTTAGAAAGCGTACATGATGTCTAGAGATTTGAGATGTTTTATACCTGGGAGAGTTGTGCGCCACTGAGGGACTTCCATTCCACTTTCCTTATTGAACTGATCCGTGAATCTCGAAAGTCAATATTACGAATTGATCACGATCCTTTTATATTGGGAAGTCTTCTTCTTCGGAGGGATGCTTTCCTTATTTGAAAAATCTCAGAATCGCTGTTACGAAACAAGAAACTGAAATCAAGGAAATTCTGACATTCCTTTTTTAATTGATAGGGATGCTGCCCCTCGTTCGGTTGCTTGACCGATAAAGTGTCTTTTGAGACTTGCCCGATTAGAGGACTGACATTTGCTTTACTGATCGAGGTGACTATCTCTGCTTGATGAGTAACGATCTGTTAATCAGGACGACTGAGACCCTATCGTTCGGTAGATCAGGGCGACTAAGGCCATTCGGTAGATCGATCGGGGTGACTATGGCCCTTCAGTAGATTGTTGTTGCGGTTGTTAGATATTGATCGGCAGAGATCTTTTTCGTGAGCTTTTTGCGAATTAACACTTTTGGACTGGATCTTGGAATACGTCCCATCAGTTGGGCTATAGAAATCTCAGTTCTTTCAAGATTATTCATTCCTAAGTTTGTTTTGTGAGGCCTGTGAATGTGATGTAAACTGTAAACACATTTTGGGAATAATAATAATGATGTTTTTCTGTTTTTTTTTTGGGAGAATTTATGTCTTCTACATATTTTGTTTGCGTAATTTTTTTTCTGCCTCCAATTATCTTTTTCGGGCACTGTCCAAGTCCCGACAAGGACTCCAATCTTTCTCTTCCGTCCATCAGTGATTTTGTTATTCTCCTGTCTCTAAATAGGGTTCCCTGTGTTCTTTTTTTGTACAAGGTGTAATATTTGTTTGCCCTCCACATGTTTGTGAAATTGCTAATGCTCGTCTAGTTATGGAAACCACTGATCCTGAACCCGTCCCCGAACCCCTAAATTCTAATCAAAATTAATAAAGGAAATTTAATTAAAAATAATGGAAGTAACTTTTAATCTATCAATGAAAAAATTCTACACCCGTGGAGGAAGCTTCCCGCATGGAATAAGCTTCCCTGCCAAGACTTCCATTAGTTTTTCATTCCAAACATGTGGGCCTCTGTCTTCCCTTCAAACAGCCTCTGTCTTCCCGATGAATCTTCCATGCAAAAAAATTGAACAACCTCTTATCTTCCCTTTGAACAGTCTCTGAGATGAATTTTCCGGTGAGAGATGATGAAATTGGAGATGAGAGACAGAACCTAAGGTTGATAGGATGCTTTTAAAGTCTTCAATCAAAAGTTTGGGGTCAGAAATCAGCTTGAATTCAAGAAGAAATGGAAAGGAGCTACATGGTTTGATGAAGATGATTGTGGCGCGTGGAATTTACGCTCGCGGGAGAGAGCGAGCGCGAGAGAGAGAGAGAAGGATATGTCTGAGGGAGAGAGGAAGAGAGAACTGTTGATCAGAGGAATGCGGGGGGAGAGAGAGAGAGAGAGAGAAAGATTCATCGTCGTTCTTCCGCCGTCATCCCTCCTCCCCTGAACCGGATTTATTGCTGTTCCCTCGGTCTCAGAGGCCTCCTTTCACTTCCAACTGCTCCAACAACAACTCAAATGACAAGATGAAAGACATCCTTTGACGAAACGATCCGCCCATGCTATCCATCTCCACCGCTCTCCCCGACGGCGGTGTCGGTGGAGCCTATAAGCCTCTGAAGCTCAACGAGCTTCAATCTCATAAAAGAATTTTGTTTTTTCTTTTTTTTAGTAAGATTAAAGGGGGAGAGGGGAGAGAGGATTTTTTTTTTTTTTGGAAACCAATTTGGGTGTTGACGTGGCACTGCCACATCAACAATAAGGCTGACATGTTCTGCCACATGAGCAATAATGTTGATGTGGCACTGTTTTGTTCACATGGTATTGAGGTGTTAGGTAACATATTAACAACTCCTGTGAAATTATCCTATCACCTCATTTGTGAAATTATCCTATCACCTCATTTGTCACGTAAAGTAATATCAGTGTTTAATGATTAATTTAACATCGCTAGTAATAAAAAGATTTACTGTATTATAAATTTTAAAATTTAGATACTTAATCGTTGCATTTTAAAATTTAAAAACTAATTTATGAATTTAAAATAAAATTTAGGGGCTTAACAAATAATTTCCTCTCTGAATCTTATTCTTTTTGTTTTCACCTTAATTTATTTATATTATTTATAAATTAAAAATAAAAAAAATTAATTAATAAAATTTACACTATTATCATATTCATATTAATGATTTTTCATATTAAAAATATTATTTATTTATTAATTATCTTATTTAACTCGGATAAAATCACAAAAAAAGTTGAGATTCGGAGTAACCTGCACCATAACTTGGGACTGAACAGCGACTGCGCCCACTCGATTCATATGATTTTGATTTCCCACACTTTTGCTTTATTTGTTATCAATTCTTTTTTTTTTTTTCAATTATTTATTTCACTCTGCCCCCATTTTTTTGAGAAAAATAATATAAAATATAATACCATAGTAATAACATTAATTCTTTTTATAAATTATAAATATTTAATAATTATATTAATCCGGATTAAATTAAATTTTTAAAAAATAAATCTGATATTTATTTTATTTATATATAAAATTTTATTTAATACCATATCACTGTCAATTATCCTTCGATCATCTAAGATAAGTTACTCATTTGTTTTGGCGGTTCATCGGATAACCGGCCAATAATACACTTTTTTTATTTATGATTTTCATTCGGAGGTGTAAACTCGAGTTATTAACGACAACAACCAAATCCGTCGCTATCTCTGTGTGTGGGTGTCGTGTCAAAGACTTTTGAAGTTCATTTAATTTAAGTGTCGGCAATATTTTCATCAAAAATAAAATAAAATTATAGTAATGTATCGCATTCATAAGAGACACGTGTTGTAAGCCACTTGAAGATCGTCCACGTGTTCCTTTTGCCTCCAATTCTTTTTTTTTGTCGCCCCTCGTTGGAATTAAATAAACCACAACGAAGATCACGTTGTGCAGTCGGAGCAGTCGAGCGGCCGATGAATAAAAATATTAAATTATTTAATTAATTTTTAAATTTAAAATTTAAAATTAAAAAATATATATATGATAAAGTTTCTTTTAAATTAAATAATCAAAATATAAATTTAAACACCGATTAATCTTTTTAAAAAAACCGTACGGTTGCGGTTCTATATTTCTAAGAAATTATGCCCATTCACACCAGAATTAGATTGGAAAATCCATGGTGGTCTGCTCCATTCTTTTTGCACAGGCAGGATGAATGGTTCATTGCTCATCCTACCACAAATGCAATAGGGATGGAGAATGTGACTGGTTCTGGTGGCACAACTACTTAGAACCTTGTTTTGTTTTGTTTTTTTATTTTACTATATATTTTGATATCAAAATATTTTATTATCATGTTTCGGAATACTCTATATATAAAAAATTATATATATAACTTAAAATAATATATTAATAACTATGAATCTTGATTTAAATCTAAAAATAAAGTAATTTAAAATTATGCAATATAAATATAATATAAGTTCCAAAATTTAAAACCCAATAATTAAGTAAAATATTTCATCAAATTATAATTTACTATTTTATCTTGAAATAAAACAAGTGGAACATTGTTTAAAATATTTCTGGTCAGTCAGCATTTGAATAAGAAATTCATAATGTGTCACAATACTTAAAAAAATAAAATAAAATTTGTTTATTTTTGGAATTGATAATATTACTAATAAGACATTGATTATAACGAATCCAAAAATAAATGATAATAATAATAATAAAATCTGGACTGTGATCTTGGAACCATCACGAACGCCTTGTTAGCAATTCCCCAGTGTCCTTCGTAAGGAGCCTACAAAACCGATGGGACTCTAGTGCCTTGGGTCGAGGAAACTTGGTATTTTTCCTCCCCCCACCCCCCCAGCAGCAATTTATGTAGTTAGGAACTTCAATATTGGTGAGGGTGGAAAAGAATAAATTTTCTTCCGGAAACTAGAGGGTGAAATAACATGTCATCTATCCATTAGTATTTACTTCGAGTCGAGTTTGAACCTCGTTTAATCAATAGCTTGACTCGATTCAATTTTGAGCAAACTTGAATTGAGTTCGAATATTGTTCATTAGACAATTGAATCGAATTTGAATAATAAAATTTTAGACTCAAAAACTTATCAAGTAGATCGATAATATATATTATATAAATTTATATATATAATATAGTATAAAAAGTAAAATAAAATAAAATATATTAATATATTATATAATAATCGAGTTTTTGAGTTAGTTTAAATAATTTCATTATACAATTGAGTTAAATTTGAATCATACTATTTACTACTCGTCGAATTCAAGTTTCAAAACGGATATATTCGAGATCAACTCGATTCGACTGGAATACACCTCTAATCCACAATGGCAACAAACAGGCCTTGCAATTAAAAAAATTGCCTCTACTCGTAGGCTTTAGAGCTGGTGCTAGATGTTCCAATGCACATGAAAATATATAAAACAAGGGGGAAGGGTAGGGGTCGAGGATAACAAAGTGAATAACTTGTCAGCACCTGAGAATGTTATGCACTTTGCAGGTACGTACATATATCTGCCCGGATCCCCTTGCCCACTTTTTATCCTGATACATGAGTGTATGACCTTTATTTAGGACGATGACGATGCAAATGGAGGATTCCTATGAACTTATAAAGATGCCAATTTCATCACACACATTAGGCAAGATTTGCTCATTTGGGACTTTGTTGAACTTGACCGAACATATTCAGGTTTGCACTAATAAATCATCTGTTGATCTTTAGGATAATCAGCTATATCAGCAATGGTATGCTTCCTCTCTATGTTGAAGAAGAGGTCCTCCAGGCTGTATGGCCCTACAGAGTTGGAAGGCCCACTCCAGATAGCCCGAGCACATTGTTCGTGGATCCTCTCAGATGCATGGAAAGAATCCCACCACACATACTCGTCGGCATGTTCACATAAATGGTATTCGGTCACATTTTTTGTGCCTCCACATGTGAAAATACCCCCATAAGGTCCTGTGCCACAGCAAGCAGTTACTCCATCTTTGAAACCTTGGCAATGAGAGTAGCATTGGCAATCAGGTCATCAGACGTGCAATTTCATAATTTTTTAGCAAGCTTGTGATACGATGTGTGTGTGATATGATGCTGAGGGAAAGGCCCCAAGCATTCTGTTTTAGGGAAGACCTACCATATTCAGTGGGCTTGGTTATTCTATCAAGGAGCCAATCATAGAAATTGTTCTTACAGTAGTAGAAACCTTTCAACATTTGCTCAAGGGTAGCTAGGACAGCTGACAATGCATTATTATGAGCCAGCGCAAGGGCTGACGCCTCTTCAAGACAGCCACCATCGCTGGCCCTGGAATTCAGTGCTCTGAGCGCTGGTAAACACCCCAATGGTGACAAGCTTAGAAAACCAAATCTTCTACCTCCTTTCTCATACAAAACCTGCAAGGAAAGTTATGTAATTGCCGACTTGCGATATCAACTACCATTGTCAAAAAAATGTCTCCTGGCATTTTAGAACTACAAGTACAAACAAATATACATACATACATGTATACATGTATAGAGATATATACATACATTACCTGAATTGAGTGAGTCAAGTTTCCAATGACCATCCTAACATATTCTTCAGGTTGGTATAGTTCCTGCATTCTTGGATTACCCAAATAACCAGCCAAATAATCATTGCTACCGATACTGATAAAATAGACAGCTTCAGATATCAGTTCTTTTGCTTGTGCTTCTCCCAACTCTGTTATTAACAATGTCCGCACCTCTTCAAAATATTTCAGTTGGGTTTGTAGATCAATCACCTAAAAGATAATACCACAATGTTAGGAGCACCTCTCTCAGTGGATTTTGTGCAACTGGCAAAGAAAATGCTGAAATTTTTGAAACAAAACCAATTGAAGAAGATGATTCGAGGTGGATCGGGATTGAGGTTTTATACCAAGCCCTGATTGGTTTCAGTAAGAACTCCAGCCCCACCAGAGGCAAAGTTAGCCCCGTAGATGAATTTGGCAGATGACTGCAGAAATGGAGGTATTAGGGGTAACCCTGCATACTCGGCTGCACCAAAGTTTAGACATGGAGGTATTAATCAAAGTGAAGTGCTTTGATAAAATTAAGGTTGTGGTCATGGGTAGAGTTGTTATTCATAAAATTAGAGGCAAAAGTCTGATCCTCAAGAAAGAAGTTTAAATTAGAATTAGGAACGAAAATTCACCGATATAGTCAATGATGACTCGACCATCAGAGAAACGTCCAGTTGGTCCTTGAAAGAAACCATTCTGGCCGTAGGGCGTATAATCAGCTTGATTCTCGGGGATGGTTTTGATGTAGTTATTGTTGCCAGGGTCAACCGTGGAGTCTCCAAAGATGAACAAGGCTGTCCTCCTCGCTGTCTCTGTCTCACTCCCTACTAAACAAATTGACAACGCCAGAACTACATGAATCACTGCCCAAAATTCAGATAAACAAACCTTATGGGTTGCCATTAGAAAGTGTATAAGATGACTGGTGCTCAGTTTTAGCTTTAGCTTAGTGCAACCCTTTGACATCCTCTGACGTTGAAACTCTTTATACATCACAGCCAGCCGGCAAATGCACAAACTGTTCCCCATTAGATTACAAGGACCAGACTCACCTGGCCTCGTAATTTACCTACGTATCACATCAGATAAGTCTGCAAAATGATAGACCTTGTGATCATCGCATCACACTAACTTCTCTCTCTGCACCCTGGACCTTAATCCTTGCAATTAAAACTCCACCAGACTATTGTTCAATTTGGTAGAGTATCCTATAAGGAATATAGCATTTCCATCCATCTCTATGCTGCATTACTGAGAAGCTAGAGTTGTTGATCCAAAACATACGTGGTCAGGGTTTGGACTATAATGATTTTATCATTATCATGAATATTGTTGATATTCATTCCTGTGTTGAGAGAGAGAGGTCATCTCCTTAGACGTAGTTGCCATCGAAATTCAGTTGCATTGCATGAGTTGTCATTTTAAAACAAAAAAGGAAAAAAGTACAAACTTCTCGACACTAACATTTTCTTATTTTCAAAAATATTTCTAATTTTCAAAGCGTGTCAAAATACTAAATTATTTAATATTTACACAAAAAACCATATATCTTTCATATTTAAAAAATTATTTATTTAATTATAATTTTTATTTTTTATATAATTTATCTTATGATTAATAATTATATTTTTTATTATTTTAAATTTTATTATAAAAAATGATTATTTTATTATTTTTATAAAATAATTAATATTTACATAAATTTTTATATTTTTTATATTTATATATTTGTTCATATTTTTTATTTTTTGTATTCTTATAAAATATAATTTTCTGATACCGTTTCGTATGTGTTATTATTTTTTCATTTCTGTTTACGTGCAACCTAATCCACAGCTACAAAATATTCGAACCCTAGGAGGAGATGCAAGGAACTCGGCAACCAAATTCAACCAGGTGGGGTGCGGCCGGTCCCTTCAAGGTGCAGGTCCTCTGTGTTCTTTGCAGCAAATTTGCAATATGCATGTATTTCAACCTGACATCCGTGATATATAAGCCATAAAACAAACTACACAACTACCAAGAATCAGTTTTGCCCCAAAAAAACAAAAAACCTCCAAAATGTCCAACATTAAGACCCTTAATTTGGTTAGCAAAACCTTGTACAAAATGCAAAAAGCAATACAGCCACCTCAACAATCCGCAGGGACTTGAATACTGAAAATTCAGCAGGTTGTAGTCTCCACAACATCAACTCAGCTGACACAACTGAACAAACTTACGAATTATGAGCCTATCCAAGAATGGGAAAAATACGGGTAATGTGTTGCAAAGGAACGCTCTCCCCAGTGCCCTTCTTAAGCTCTGGATGGTTGAACTCATTGCGAGGCAGGATGATGAGTTGGTGGGCTCTGCCCTGACCCTTCTCAAGAATCCAACCACTGTTGGCCACCTGGTGCTCAAGAAATTTGTCAAGGGATAGACCTTCTATGTTGATGGCCTGCAAGGAACCATGTATAAATTAGCCATTGTTTAGAAAATGCATTGGACAAAGCTTTGAACGAATAAATAGAAAACGTCTGAAAAGTAAATGGTAGGATAAGCCCCTGTTGCCGTTCAGCTGGGTGCATAAACTTAATGCAACTAGATGGCTAACACATAACAATTGATTTGAATTGCATCACAGATCTAGCATGTGTTTGCAATATGTTCCTGCACCAACTTCCATCACAAATAACAAAATTTTGCAGCCGTTTGATTGTGTTTTGCCATATGCCTTTTTTCCCAAGGAGGGACATGGATGTTCAAAAAAACCTGATCCTTGGTAAACAGTGACGACGATTATCTGCTCAACATTTTATTACTCCTACCAAGTGACATCAACCATTCAAGGACCGAAGCAAAACATATGAGGCCTTTGGCAATAAGGACAGGTAGCAATAAGCAATTCTGCGAGAGTTCCATAGCACACCTCTGCAAGTACAGGCCTGGGAACCTTTTGATAGGTCAGGGAAAGGACATGAATGGCATATGCTTGGATTGCTTGCTCAAAACCTGCAAAATACTCCCTTGTAAGCCATAGACCACACCGTACATAAAGAAAGACAGAAAGGAAGAAAGAAAGAAAAAAATAATAATAATAATGCTAGTGCAAATAGAATAACAATGACAATATCTGAAATATTTAATTCTCACTGGAGCAGCAGAGAAAGAAACAAAAGCCCATGGGAGCACTAGGAAGAATAAATGTCATATATATATATATATATTTTTTAAATAGCTTCGCCATAAAACAATTAAAAAAAAAAAAATAGTTTCTGCAGAACCAATTCAATCAAGCAGCATGACTTTAATTAGTGCCCACACGAAGAAGCATCAAAGAAAAGTTATGTCCCAAATATAGTAGTTCTATTGCATAAGGGCATTCCAATTCAGAAAGTTCCAATATTACTTCACCTGGAGAAATCCCAAGCACAATGGGAACCGGAATAGCCTGATTTAACAATAAAGACAGACTAAAGTGGAATCTTAATTGATGACACACACTTGCACAACAGACATATTAACAAAATCTACAAGCATTATTCCACATATACATCCTGAAAAAAGTAAAGAGTCTAGCTTAGATTCTGCAGAACCAATTCAATGGAGCAGCATTACCCAAATTAATGCCCATATGAAGAAGCATCAGAGCAAAATTGTTGTCTCAGATATAGTAGTTCTATTGCATAAAAGGCATTCCAATCCAGAAGGTTCCAATATTGCTTCAAATGAACCCTATTTAATGATGAAGGCAGAAACAACAGTTGAATCTGAATTGATGACAGACACTTCCACACCAGATATATCAACAGATTATACAGGCATAGTTCCACATATAGCAATAAGTTGCATCTTATAGCAGGAAGAAATTAATTATCATTACCTGGCACAACTTCAACAATATGACGACTCTTTGCAGCTTCATCCCAGAACTGACGGAATCTTGCTGTCTACAGAATTAGGTATTGAATATCAATTTTCTAATACATATGCATGTGGCTGAAAATATTTGAACAGAAAATGTACTTACCTCCAAGTAGTGCGAGAGAACGATAAGTGTCTTAAACTGTTCCTCCATTTGCTAACAAGTGAAAAGATCAATGACAAGTTGGTTAAATAATATTAGTTGCAGGTCAAACCCATCATATCTTAATTAAATTAACATAACTTAAGGATGCCCCTTTTCTCTCTAAAGTTTGACTTATTACTTCTGTAGGGACTTAATCATATGCTTCCTCCAAATTAATGAAGACCAAACATAGGTTTTTCTTATTTTGTTTACATATATCTATTAAACGCCTAATTAACTAGATAGCTTCCATTATTAACCTACCTGGCATAAAACCAAGTTGATGTGTGAAATTTTTGTTTCTTTTCCAAACAAGAATTCTATTATTTCTCCCACAATTTAATAGTACGACTCATTAGCTTAATACCTCTATAGTTTGAATAGTTTTGAATATCAACTTTGTTCTCATATATTAGTACAACAATACTTTTTCTTCGTTCATCCTATAATTTTGCAGTCTTAATTATCTTATTGCATTGTTTAGTCAACCACATTATCACTTCTTCATCCAAACTTCAATTGAGATGTTGTCTCACCCCATGACTTTGCCTATTTTCATCTTTTATTTCAAACTTTTGGACGCTTCTTGTATAACTATAATGGTGTGGCTTGCATTAGTGGCATTAGATCCCTCTGTAATTTTTGCATAATTCATATATTTTATTTGATTTACGTCTCTCAAATTCTCTCTCTTATCCTACATAACTTATATCTTTTTTCACCCTCTTTTGTCCCTAATTTATGGTATAGGTTCTCATGTTATTCTTAGCCTACATTATAGCTTTCTTAAGTTCTTTCTTGGCTAGTTATATTTTACAATATTATCCTCACCCCCTCCATAACTATAAATTTTTTTGACAACTTCTCTGTCTTATGAGATGCTTGTATGCTCTCTCATCTCTATACCAACCTCCAAGCAGCTCCTTTGTTTTTTTAATTTTAATGATACACCTTCACTTTGTCCTATATAATGCTAGTTTCTGCATCAAGATCCCAATTTCGTTCCTTTACCCTGTCTTTAGATATTGACATTTTCTCCTCATGTAAATTCCATCACATAATTCCACTTCTATGATTTATATTATAGGTCTTTTGCCATCTCCTAACACCCAAATCTTATAGGAACAGATTTTAATATTTTAACAACCAAATCTTATAAGAACAGATTTTAATATTTTATATTTAAGGAAACGCTTTGATTATTTTATATTTTCATTTGGTTTCTTCATGCTCTATTCAAAGCGAGTTATGGACTTTAATTGGGTTAAGTATTTGTACAGCAAAGAGGAGAAGTTTTTGGATGCTCCCTCCATCCATGTTTTTGTTGAACCAAAAGCAACATAAAGAATTTTCCAGGGAATTGAAAATCCATTGACAGTTTTTTATATTTTTTGGCCAAAACTTAGTGCGTCTATACATAATCTTTACCTCACCGTACCTCCCAAAATTTTTTGAGATCCCAAGAACCAGAAAACAAAAAATAGCAATCCACTACCCATCAAAAAGTCAGAGTTGTAGCTATTTTTAAATAATTTTTACAGGTAAGAACAAACATTAGGTATTTTACTAACTGACAAACAAACCATGTGTTCCACGAGCTTTGCTAATGATTGATTAACATAATTTTTAACACTATTATTACTATTGGTAATAACAATTTTTACATCAATAATACTCCCAAAATGTTATTAAGTCATAACTCTCCAAACAATCACAAAAACTCATTAATTTTCATACTAATTAATAATAGCTTAAATTGATGTGTACCAGTATGCTAAAATGCACTAACACATGAGTGGAACATGAGATACACACAAATATCACAAAGATACACAATGAGAAGCACATAAAACAAAGGTTTCCCAATTCTAATCATGCATCAGCTCTTCAAAACTAAATATGATGGTAGACCTTTTCAGACACCATGCCTCAAATTAAATTACAAAAAAAAAAGTACCCCACATGTAGTGTGCATGGGAGGTTGCAAGGATAAAAATTGTGTTTACACTTTTAAACTTATCCCTAATCACTGGTAAACATTCTGAAATCAAGATTGCCTAAAACTAGTATTAATCACGAAAAAGGATCATAGAGAGAAATGGCGGTACCACTCTTTCAGGAATTAAGAAGAGACAGAGACTGAAATCAGGTGCTGGCATAGCCATAAGAGCCTGCTCAGAAAACATTTTAAGAAAAACAAGTGAAAAATTTCAGTAATTAAGAAGAGACAAAAACTAAAATCAGGAGCTGGCATCGGCATGAGGACCCGCTTATAAGAGAGTTTAATAAAAATAAAAATATAAATAAAAATGCAAACAGCATGCATGAAAAATTATTTGGAAATAAGAAACATCAAGGAGTTCAAGTCTTAAATGTGATATACCTTAACTAATATATGAGCAACAATTTGGGTACTCATCCTCTCAGGTTCAAACTGCAAATCAAGAAGCCCCATTCAAAATATGAAGGGAACCATAACATTAATCCATATATGCGATGCAAGACAACCAGACAAGAACGTCAATTTACCTGGTAGAGGCGAAGAAGGCAAAGGTTTGCATCCAAACTATATGTTTGTGACGAAACCTGACCAGCATAAAACCTTGAGTTACAATAAGATTTTTAAGAGGGTGAGGATGTAAAAGTAATAATAAATACAAGAAGCACAAGGCAGACACCCTTTCATAGAGAACCAGATCGATTAGATACGGTTCGACGTAAGTAGGTGGGGGCAGCCTTTCTACTGTGGAAGCAATTTCTTTGTGGGACTTGTTAGAATCCGCTAATAAAGATCTCCCCGAAAAGGATTACAATCTAAAAGCTGAAACAAGTCTGTAAACATGCAATAAGTAAGGGTAGCCATGGTGGTGATTCAGGCCAGGATTAGCACTACTAAAAGACATTTTCCCAGCCTAGCCCAAACACTAAGGCCTGATGTGACAGCCTAATATTGGCCCATTAATGGACTTGAAACCCAGGTCAGGTCCTAGGGCCCGTTTGCTGATAGAATTGTGAATAAAAATATATTTGCTTCTGAAGGTGTTTGAAACCTCATACTTAACTTGAAATGCATTGTCTCCAACCCTAAGACCATCTGTAACCCTTTTGTCATTATTTGCAAAGAAAAGATGCTACCTGAGAATATTTCATTGTAAAACCATAAATTTGCTCTCAGGAGAAAGATCCTGGATCTTCCAAGCAGAACCGGTGCTCCCCAGTTACCAGCTGCACTTTCTTCAAATCATGCTTCCATGGTTCCAATAATTCTTCTTTACAATGTATATAGACATAAACACAATAATTTGTCATTACATATCAAGTATGGATGCTCCCCTTCTTTTTTTTTTTGGGGGGGGGGATCACTCGAAAAATGACAGGCCCTATCTTTACAACCCAAACCCAGTCCTATGGGTTTATTTTTAGCCCCAAGCACTAAAAGATTCAGGCCAGTGACCCTTAGGTGTAAACACTGTTAGCAGACTCAATCATATGAACATTTTTTTTAATAGAAAGAAGAATTCATGAGGATAAGAAAACCTTTTGAGAAAGAGAAGAAATGGCAACTGAAAAGATACATTGCAAAAGTAGTTATCTTCAGTCCCTTTTAATAAGTTACAAACTAAGACCTTTGAAGGTCTTCAGTGCAATGAAAGAGAATAACAAACAAAAAGATGCACAAAAACAATTTCATCCCACAACACAAGAGATGTCTATGGCTCTATGCACAAATTGATCTTTCTAGAATCATCACATCCCTTTCTAACTAAATGTACCAAAGGACAAACATCAACAGTCTTCCCCATAACAACTCAACGTTATTGCTAAACCCAAATCATCCAAACTTCTTCACGAGCAAATTGCTCATGCCTTACAGAGATATGCGAAGATCACCTACACACGAAACAACCGACTTCCAAAAAATTCCAGAGGAAGGTATTCAAGTCAACGATATGATTTTCCTATATACTGCACAGCATCTCAACCATGGGGATCTAATTCACATCTCAAGCCCAAACAAAAGAGAGCTCACCAAACTCACCCAGGTTTTTAAAGTCCCAAGATGGTCGGGGTGGACCACAATTCATTCATCCTTGGGTCCCAAAAGAGATGCAGCATTACCCACAGAACAAGAGCAAGCTGCATATTGCAAGGCGTAGGCGTTTCTGTAACGAGAGAAGGCTGATTTATGTTTGTTGTAGCGCAACCCGTAAATCCAATGTTCATAAGGACAGGATCACTAATTTTGGAGAGGGTGTTGGGAATTGGTGGGGAAGTAAGGGAAAGACCATTTCCCATGCCTAAATAAAAGGCAGGGGGCTGTACAGAGGAATATCAAATACATTCGAAGCAATACAAAGGGGAAGAGCCCTAACTAACAAACTGAGGCGAACAATATTTGTCAAAGTTGAGTATGTGTTCTACTGAGATCAAGTGGGGACTTCTTCGTCTGAGATGTGTGTTTGTTTGCTTTGCTTTAGAATTCAAAACCTTTATATCAAACATTACCTTAATTGTATACGTTTGAAATCAAAATTGAAGAAAACTTGAAATCAAACTAGGAATAAACGAAGGGAATGACGTAGGGTGAGAGAGAGAGGGGGGACCTGTTCATTAACGTAATTCTCAAGATCAGGAAGGATGTCAGGATTGTAGGGATTCAAAGCGACGAGTTGCTCCACCGTGTATGACATCTGTGACACCGGCTGCTGCTGCTGCTGCTGCTGCGGCTGTTCTCTTACCATTTACTATTTTCTTTGACAAATCACTAATTTTCGTTTAAAAGTTCCAAAACCCAACCACTCTCTCACTGGACACCCAGGAAAAGGGATGTCAGAATCCGATGAGAGAGGCTTTATTAGGGCTACGGTTAACCTCCTTCCCGTTCTCCTCCATTCAAATGACCAATATACCCTTCAAGATTAGGAGGCTACTAAAGATAAATTTATATAATAATTTATAATAACATAATTAATTAATTTTTGATAATTTTGTAAAATATGTCACCATTACCGAATAAACAGTAAAAAATATATATATTTATAAAATGTCTTTATTAAGTAATCTCTCCAAAAATTGAATACTTACCAAATTTTGTAATTTTTTAAAATTTAAAATCTTAATTATTGAAAAAAGTGAAATTCAATTTATGAAAAACAGGAAGATCGGAGTCTATCTATTTGAAAAAATTAATAAGACAAAAGATTTTAACACAAATATAATAATATACTAGATCATATGTCCGTACTAACGCTATTTGTTATCTTAGAGAGGAGCATATAAATCAAATAGAATAGTGATTTATTTAGTTATGATCAATATTTTTTTTAATCCAAATCGAATTGATTACGCCACAAGCTCAGTGCGATCTATTGAATGAAATTCTTCGAAAAGCCTGCACTTGTTTACCATTGAAATCAATCAACTTGAGTGCAAAACTAAAGAGTTCCGCCAATTCTTTGACTGAATACTGATCTCCTCTCACACCTACAAGACTAATACTATGTGGAGTGGAATAGAGAATACATTAAAGATTCATCTAATATATAAAAATATTTTTTAATTTAATATAGAGGTAGAGAGAGAATGAGTGAATAGATACGTAATATTTCTTTTGTATTTTATAAAAAAATTATTTTTATATCTTAAATTTATAATTTTTAAATTAATAAAAGAGGAACTCCATCGTCGTTATGGCTTAATTCCATTAGCCCTTTTCTGTCGGCTTGGTCAAGTGTCAGTGCTCATGGTTAATCCGTACAAAAGGTCGGAAGTTGGATCAAGCACTAGCTGTGAATCTCAATATCATTTTTCAGGGCTGTGTAGAGCCTATCGGTCTAACATATACCACGCCTGAGTACCATTAAATATTGAGAAAACATTGCAAGCTAAAAGTCATTTGCTTTCCCATTTAAATGTGCATGTCACCAATAGGCAGCATTTGTTTTCCTCATGTTATGGGTGCTTATGGCCTATTTTGTCTTTATTCAAAATATAGCACTTGTTGACTAGAGCAAAGGGTTTTATAAACATCTGTTATATTTTTGCCCACCAAGCTAAAATTTTTCATTGAAACTGTTTGAATTTGTTATTAAATCGAAACCATTTTAGTCGAAAAATTGAAAGTCTCCCAAAAAAAAAAAGTTAAGAAGCACTTTCCGACTAACCCCATAATTGATTTTCTTGAGAAATTCGATCACCTAAAAGCTAGACAAGATAATGGTCCTGCTCTGGTGCTACGTCTGGCCAACCAGGCTGTTTAGATTGTACAATCTATTACCTTAAAATTGAATCTGATGGGACATCCAATCAAATGAGACAGTTTTGAAGAGCAAGGGCGTTTATCGATTGCTATATAATGATTGTTCAAAGGGTCTTAATTATTTAAATCTTCCAGACATAAGATTTTACTCATCCCATCCATCAAACATGATACACCAAATAAAGAGTGATAACCCCGATTGGACAATCACGCATCAATCTTTTAATCGAACAAATTTTGAAAATTTTTCAATGAGTGGTATTCCTGGTATCTTTTTATCAAGGAAAATATTTCTCTTAAAAACAGAAATTTTTCAAAAAAATAAGAATCACAATCAATACAAATTATTGAATTTCCAAAATTTTCATATCAGCCCGATAAAAAAAGAAGGGTTGAAGCCCTCAAGTGACGCACGACTCTGAAAGGTATAAGATTTCTGAAAATCCTCTAAATCAGGTACGTTCACGAGATCAAACATATTGGACACACCAATCACAAGGAATCATTCCCTCAAACTCTCAGTCTGTTATTTCATTCGATAACCGTTATTTACTGACTTGAATATCGGAGTCTTCCTATCGAAGTACCCTCCGACGGTTTTTACAGGTGTTTTCCTCTCTACTGACTGAGACCGTTTGAGTCTATAAAGAGTCAGTATCTGTGGAGTTATAACCCACTTCCAACAGATTGGCATCGTCTGTGGGAAACTGACTGATTCTCTGAAAACTCATGACAATGTCTACCATGATTACCCCCAACACAGCACCCCTTAAAAAGAGAATGCCAGTTATAGGTTTTGATGATGATGATCTGCTAGAGGTAGATCCTTGCCGCAACGACCCCATCGTCATAACCCTCAAAATAGAATCCTTCACCGTGAAAAGGGTTCTCGTCGATCAGGGGGCCGACTGTGATCTTCTCACATGGGACGCCTTCTGCAGGATGGGTTTTAATCCGTCTTGACTTCTGCCACCCACCAGATCCCTCAAAGGACTTTCGGACGAACCCACTTATCCCGAAGGTATCATTTACCTTCCCGTGACTCTCGAAAAACCCCCTTATCATGCGACTGCCCCGGTCTTATTCCATGTGATGAAAATCTATTCTCCCTACAACGCCATTCTCGGCAAGTCCGACTTGGACGACCTAGAGGCACTGTCGAGCACGAGACACATGAAGATGAAGTTTAGAATACCACTAGGGGTCGCCACAGTACGTAGCGATCCTGATCCCTATATCCTCTTCGCGGCACAAGGCACGCAAGAAGTTTTCCCGGTTAATGCTCTGGAACCTAGAGAAGGCACTGAGCCAAAAGCCAAGCCTAAACCAGGCGAAGAAACAATCGAGGTCCCCTTGACAAGTGACCCCAGTCAAAGCGTCCGGGTAGGAGCCAACTTATTACCTTCCTTACGAGAGGCCTTAGTCGCCTGTCTGCAGCGACACTTAAAAGTCTTCACCTGGACTCCAGAAGATATGTCCGGCATAGATCCGTCGCTCATAGTCTTTAAGTTAACCATTAATCCCGATTTCAAACCAATTAGGCAGAAGAAGAGGATGTTCGCCCTCGAACGCCAACACGCCATCCAGGAAGAAGTTCAGAAGTTGTTGACGGCTGGGTTCATCCGGGAAGTCAAGTACCCCGAATGGTTGGTTAACGTAGTTTTGGTAAAAAATGTCAATGGCAAGTAGAGAATGTGTGTGGATTTCACCGATCTCAACAAAGCATGGCCAAAGGATAGTTATCTGCTCTTCAATATTGACAAGCTCGTGGACAACTCCTCGGGACACCGACTTTTGAGTTTTATGGACGCCTACTCCAGCTATAATCAGATTAGAATGGCGCCTAAAGAAGAATAAAAGACCAGCTTCATCATCGAGTTTGACACATATTGTTACCGGGTCATGCCTTGTGGGCAAAAGAATGTTGAAGCAACTTTCTAACAGTTGATTCAATGCGGTTTTCAAAGACCAGTTAGGTAGGAATATTGAAACTTATGTGGACGACATGCTCGTGAAGAGTGTTGCAGCTGAAACCCATGTCGCAGATCTTGAGGAGACTTTCCAGACACTAGAACGGTACAACATGCGTTTGAACCCGATGAAGTGTACCTTTGGGATCGCCTCAGGAAAATTCCTGGGGTTCATGATCACCAACTGTTGGATAGAAACCAATCCCGAAAAGATATAAGCAATATTAGACATGATACCTCCCCAGACACTCAAAGAAGTACAACGTCTGACCGATTGAATAGCGGCCCTAAGCCGATTCATGTCCAAAGTTGGTGAGAAGTACAAACCCATATTCGACGCGCTGAAGAGATCCTGATGGTTTGAATGGACGCTCGAATGCCAAACAGTTTTCGAACAACTGAAAGAATATCTGATGCAACCTCCGCTGTTTTCGCGACCTGTCCTTGGGGAGGAACTCTACCTGTATTTGGCCGTCTCAAAGCGAGCGCTCTGCTCCGTGATGGTGAGACAGGAATCCACGACTCAGAAACCAGTCTATTACATCAGCAGGATATTGAAAGAATCTGAGATTAACTATCGGCCGATTGAGAAGATAGTCTACGCCTTGGTCGTTTCAGTAAGGCGCATTCGACCGTATTTCTAAACCTATACCATTGTGGTACTCACTGACCAACCGTTGAAACAAATCCTCCAAAAGAGGGACACGTCCGGGCGGTTTATCAAAAGGAGTGTGGAACTGGACGAGTTTGATATCCAGTATCGACCGTAGCCAACAATAAAGGGCCAAGCACTGGTCGATTTTATCCTCGAATGCACTTTGCCCCCGATGCCTGAAGAACAATCTCTTGACCATCAAGAAGAATGGTCAACCCTAGAATGGAATATTCACGTGGACGAATCATCAAATTCTTCAGGAAGTGTCGTCGGGCTCATATTAGTGTGACCGAACGATTTTAAGGTGGAATACGCTCTTTGCTTCGATTTCCAAGCCACCAACAACCAGGCTAAGTACGAGGACTTACTAATGGGCCTTCGGATCACCACAGACATGGGAGTACGAAATGTCAGGGTGTTCATAGACAACCAGTTGGTCGTGAAGCAAATTGAAGGGGTTTATGAAACCAGAGACCCTATCATGGCTAAATATTTGAATAAGCTGCGCGAGACGATGGACCAGTTGGGCAAAGTTGACATCCAACAAATCCCATATTCGGAAAATGCGTGAGATGACACTCTATCGAAGCTGACTAGTTTCAATTCGATTGCCTCTAGCCAAACGGTATACATTAACAGTTTACCGCATCCTAGCATTGACGATCCCAGGGAGGCTTTGCCAATTGATCGGTCAGCCAGCTGAAAAGAACCCACAGAAGAGTATCTGAGACACGATCGTCTGCCAGGGTCCCCCGTAGAAGCGATGAAACTAAAACGAAAGACAACACATTACGCCATAATTGATGAGATTCTCTACGGCAAATCGTTCACTTATCCATACCTATAGTGCTTGACTCCCGAAGAGGGGGACTATGCCCTCCGAGAAATCCATGAATGAATCTGTGGTAACCATTTAGACGCTCGAAATCTAGTTTATAAAGTCCTTTGTCAGGGGTACTATTGGCTAACTATGAAGATCGATTCTGACAACTACATTAAACGATGTGACAAATGCCGGAGCTTCTTCTCAGTGCCTTGGTTACCCTCCACCAAGCTTAAACCCATGTCTAACCATTGGCCGTTTGCTCAATGGGTTATGGATATTCTCGGACCGTTCCCCCTAACAGCGGGACAGACAAAATTTTTGATAGTAGCGGTTAACTATTTCACCAAGTGGGTGGAAGCAGAACCTCTAGCTCAAATCACGACAGCCAAAGTCTAGTCTTTCGTTTGGACTCATATTATCACTTGGTTTGACATACCACACGTTCTTATCACAGACAATGGAAAGCAATTTGACAACCAGCTCTTTCGGGAATTCTATGAGAAACTCGAAATTGAGCATCAATTTTCATCAGTCGCTCACTAACAAACCAACGGGTTGGCCGAAATAACCAACCGAATGATCCTGTAACGACTGAAGACGACACTGGATGACGCCAAGGGGCAGTGGGTCGAAGAGCATTATGGAATTCTCTGGTCATATCACACTACCCCTCGAAAAGCAACTGGAGAAACACCATTCAGTCTAATTTACGGAAATGAAACAATCATACTCGTGGAGATAGGTATTTACTCACTTTGGAAGCTCAATACGACATTGGGCAAAACGAGCGTATCCTGCGAGAAAAACTGGACTTGCTTCTAGAACTACAAGAGTCCGAGTCGGCACGTATGGCGGCCTATCAACAGCAGATGGCACGATATCACAACCGAAGGGTCCGGAATCGAGCGTTCATACCTAGCCAACTGGTACTAAGAAAAGTGGAAACTACCGTTCAACTCCACCCAGGGGCAAGCTCACCCTTAATTGAGAAGATTCATATCGAGTACGTTCCGTGATTCAATCGGGAATGTATCAACTGTACAATTTAGACGGATCGGTATTGCCTAGGATCTGGAACTCGAAAAATCTGCGCATATACTATCAATGAATTTCGAAGCTATCTCGCGGTCAGAAGATTTCTTATCATTCGTACGCATCGTCAATAAGGGATGTAACTCCCCGGACGGGTGGACGAGACCCAAACTTAAAAATTTCCTATCGATCGGAGGGTCTCAGTCGTCCAGTCTCTATCATTCGTACACGTCGTCAATAGATGATGTAACTCCCCAGATGGGTGGATGTGACCCACAATTTAAAAATTTCCTATCGGTCGGATAGCCTCAGTCACCCAATCTCTATCGTTCGTACGCGTCGTCAATAGGAGATGTAACTCTCCGGACGGGTAGATGTGGCCCATAATTTAAAAATTTTCTATCGATCGGAGAGTCTCAGTCGCCCAGTCTTTATCGTTCATACGCGTCGTCGATAGGGGATGTAACTCCCTGGATGGGTGGACGCGACTCACAACTTAAAAATTTCTTATAGATCGAAGGGTCTCAGTCGCCCAGTTTCTATCGTTCGTATGTGTTGTCAATAGATGATGTAACTCCCCAGACAGGTGGACGCGATCCACAACTTAAAAATTTTCTATCGATCGGAGGGTTTTAGCCGCCCAGTTTCTATCGTTCGTACGCGTCATCAATAGAGGATGTAACTCCCCGCACGGGTGGACACGGCCCACAACTTAAAAATTTTCTATCGATCGGAGGGTCTTAGCTGCCCAGTTTCTATCGTTCGTACGCATTGTCAATGGGGGAAGTAACTCCTCGAACAGGTGGACACGACCCATAACTTAAAAATTTTCTATCACTTGGAGGGTTTAGGTCGCCCAATTCCTATCGTTTATGCAAGCCACATGGAGTCTCCTAAGCAAATGAGTATGACCCCCTAAACCCACCGATCATCAATCCAGTAGTCCGAGAGGCCGGCGTTACTCAGCATTTCAGGGAGGAGCCTAAAAGATAGACCTATTTAGACAAAGGTTGAAGAAAGGCATATAACCAGACAATGAATTGGAAAAGAGAAGGGACAAAATTCAAGTAAATAAAGTATAACCTTTTATTTACATATATAGAAAATAGTATATTCGGTTACATAAAGTAAAAGCCGCTAAGTTGCGCTGACTACACCAAGAGAGATACACAATGGGGTCATTCATGAAGAAAAAGAACACAATCCCTACACTAGAGAGTATAAAAATGTAGGGTTAGGGGCAAGAGAAGGTGAACCCGAGTTTTGCCACCCCCAATACGACCCGAGCCAAACCAGCCCATCCAAAAAATGGTCGAGAGGTATCCCCACCGTAATTGGATGGTGGGGACGGAACTTGGACAGATCATCCAAGATGCTAAAAGACCCACCCTCTCAGCGATGGAATATCTCACAGCGCCAGCCTAACAATGGCAGACGTAATGAGATTTCCGTCTAGCAATCCCCTTCCTTAATGAGATCTTACTCTATCAGAAATTCTTCAAACCATAAAACTCCATATGCCCAAAGCACCTCATGAAGCAACTCTAAAAAAGGAGCAACTCTGAACAAGACTCCCCAAGAAGAAGGAAAGACTCGATTCTTCACAAAGGAAGATGAGCGCACTTCATAGCTACTTATAGGGGGAAGATTAAACCCTAATTAATTTGGGACAAGTGAAACGGATTCTGCCATAAATGAGGAAATAAATCGCCTCCAATTCCCCATGAGAAAATCACTTCCGAAGAGACATGCTTATACGCGTGGCAAGAAAAGAGGATGGATCGGGACGAGCTTAGCGTCCCTACGCTTTCGTGACATTTTAAGCACGCCTTACAGATCTCTGCTCATGGCACTTCTTTCCCAAAAAAACCCTGAGTTGGGGGCAAATGATGGGACATGATCCAATCAGAGGAGTCAATCATTAAAGAGCCCATTAAGGGCGCCTACCGACCGGTATCTAATAATTGCCATAGTAACCTACCGAAGGGTCTTAGCCGCCTAAATCTTCTGAACGACAGGGTCTCAGTCGTCCCACCAACCGAACGTGGTATACCAAGCAAAGAGTGATAGCCCCGATCGAGCAATCACACGTCAATCTTTCAACCGAACAAGTCCTGAAGACTCTTCAATGAGTGGTATTCCTAGGATCTTTCTATTAAGGAAAGTGTGCCTCTTGAAAATAAAAATTTCCCAAAAGGATGAAAATCGCGATCAACACAGAATATTAAATTTTTGAGATTTTCAGATTAGCCCGATAAAGAATGTAAGGTTGAAACCCCCAAGCGGCGTATAACTTTGAAAGGTATAAGATTTTTGAAAACCCTCTAAACCAAATACATTCTCAATACCAAACACATTGGACACACCAATAACAGAGAATCACTCTCTCAAGCTCTCAGTTTGTTCTTTCATTTGAAAACCACTCTTTACTGACTTGAGCGTCGGAGTCTCCCCACCAGAACACCCTCCAGCAGTTTTTGCAGGTGTTTTTCTCTTTACTAACGAAAACCGTTCGAATCTATAAGGAGTCAATATCTGTTGAGATATAACCCACCTCCAACAGAATCTAATGCAATTCATGGAATAGAAACAAATCCAATACAAGTAAATATCCTGAAGTGCAAAACTTAGGTCAATTCAAGGAAGAAGGCAAAGAATAAATAACGCTAACAGATAATGCCAAAGGTTTATTGAACCAAAGAGCGCCCATGGTTTGGGGTTTTCAAAAGAATTGCGTGGTCGTCCTTGCTGTCCCAGGCAACCAGATCATACATTTCTTGTTCTTTTCAGTTGAGTGGCCTCATTCGAATGGTCACAAATATCTTTTCCTCAAAAACTCCAGAGGGTCCTAGTGTAGATGAAGGCATCCTTGAAATCTTGGATGGTGGCATGATGGGAGTTCTTGCTATAATCTTTGTTATTTCTTAATCCTGTGTTAGCATGGCATAAAATACTCATTTGAGATAGAAATCTATTAATGTATCTGAATCAACTAGTGTGTGTGTGTGTCTCTCTCTCTCTCTCTCTATATATATATATAAAGCCCAACGTTGGCAAGAAGAGCAAAGCAAAGTACAAGAGTATCCTACTACTGAAACCCCATTGAAGCACAGCCACACACTGACAGATACAGTCCCTAACATCTTTAGTTATTTGGTTGGACAAAGCCATCCCATATTTGCTTCTTTCCAGAATGGAAACTCACAATTAGAAAATCACATGCTAATAAAATATGCATAAGAGGAAAAGGGGGACTGGCATCATACGCAAGTCACAAATTTCAGCATTATATACACATATATCATGTAGGCATCGATTTCCTAATTCATCACATTTCAGGGTTGCAAGATGTAGAAAGAAAGAAACATGGAACAAACATAACAGTTAACACACACATAAATTTCCCAATAGACAAACTCAAATTTTGTGACATGAGCACTAGAGTCAAAAACAAAGAACAAAGAATCCACTGCAAAATCTAGAAGAATACGCGTAAAAGAATGGCAGGCACAGCGCAACTACGATTGAAGTGGATAAGATTATGAAGAAATCATAGAAAATTGCAAGAAAAATGGTCTTGCTTGGTGGATCTTGAAAGCGGCAGCGTCACAACCAATTCATCAAGTCGGAGACAGACAAAGTCGCAATCATCGGCAGGTATGTGGGGGCAGAAAAATGAAAGATTAGCTTTTGTTATTATGCTTTGTTTCTAGGGTTTTATAAGTCAAAGCCCCAAGTCTTTGTATTTTTCTGAAAAGTTTCAATTTGCGCTCCGACTCGGGGAGAGAGAGAGATAACGGCTAGACATGAGAGAGTCCGTCCACGCTCATTCTCAACAAAATTTTGAATTTGATCGCTCTGCTCTGGACCAGCCTACGTGCCATATTCCCATTGGGTGGTTCCCTCGTCGCCCATTTCTTAAAGAGACCGATCAACTCAACCGGCCGATCCAGGCCTGGCCCATTAAAGTCCGATATTTGTTCTGAAGTTTGGGCCTGTCTTTTATCTTTATTCCATTTGGAGGGCGAAACCCTAAATACAAACCCGGGGAGGGGAAGTATGGAGTCCCAAAGCCTTGATAGGCCAAATGTCTGTTGGTGTCTGAATTATTTATGAAGCAGATCTCAAATGATCCAAAATCTTCATAATATAATGTTCTTTGTAAAAACATTGGAACGGTAAAGAATTTTTATTCAAATATTTTTTTTAAGATTTAGTATTCAAATTTTCGTGACCGTATATATTTTATATTGGGGTATAAAAAATTTATGAAATATTTATTCAAATAACAAATATGAGTAGGGGTACAAATTAATAGTGAAATGGATACAAAATACATATAATTTATAAACATTAATTAAATTTTAAAAAATTGAGAGGTGCTATTATCCATCCTGAGCCCTACATAAGTCTGCCTCTATTCATAATATAATTGTTCAAAAAAAGTTTAATTTGAACACAAGGAAAAACACGAATGTTGCTTAAAAGTGATTTATGAATTTCCCTCAAAAGGAATTTTCTCTTTTTCATTGAAATAAATGGTTAAACCTTCTTGCATCGCAAGAAAATATTAAATGCATTCAAAAATCTTCATCTCGTGATGTATCCATCCGCAACTTATCGGTTTTAGTGTTCGTTGATTGGCTGGAATTTGGGAGAAAGATACAAAAAATTCCAAGCCATCAATGATATGATAAGTACCACAATTAATCCCTTACTGCTTTGCCCTTTTAATTAATGCTCGTCCAATGGATATTGTTAGTCACAGTCTGTTTGGCTAAGTTGAAAAGATGGTAGGTTGGGACAATTGCACCTCAGATATTCTATTTATTTAAATTTTAAAAATAAAAAAAATTTAAAAAAATTAATTCTTAATGGATTCATAATATTCAAATCAGATTAATCAGATAAAATTTAAATGTTAATTAATAAAAAAAAAAAAGATAAGGACACTTATTATCAATTTTTGTTATCTATTATTAAACTAATCCATTATCATAATCATATTATAAAATATTCTATAATTAGAAAGTTATTAAAATATCTTTACAAAACTAAAATTTATGAGATGTACGTCCCCTTCAATCGGACTTATTCAAGTGATATTGATTTGCCTCGAGTCTACTCACAAGAAGAGTCAAATTGTGTTGGCCTTCTATGATTATTACCCCAGACATAATGCAAAGCAACAAGGGGTTCCAGTTCCCCTTCCGCTTGTCCCCCTGTCAAAGAAGTGGGGGTAGCAATGATTTATTTATTTTTTATTAATTGATAAATAGAAACGATAGCGATAAGCACTATGACCATCGATCTTATTATAAAATTTCTTTTAGTTATAACTTATATAGTTTATTCTATAATTATTGATTTTCATAAAAAACCCTTTATCATAATTTTATTAAATTTCAAATAACTGTAATATTTATAAACAGATGTTAAGAGAGTCGATTAGATTTTATAACATTAATGAAATTATTTGAATATCGATTGATTAATAAAAAAATATAAATTTATTATGTCATGTCTTGTCTATTTGGATAAACAAACATGTAAACCGAATTTTGGACTAATCTTAAGTTCTAATCAATTAATTATTAATCATATGATTTTCCTTCCCTTAGCTTATGCATAAGCCTATATTAGTGAACGAGGTAGCTTATTATTATTGTTGTTATCATCATTATTTTGGTGGCCCAACTCTCTCAATAATGGTTAGGGTGGGTGACTTGGACAAAAAGTAAGACAAATCATGTTTGTGGATAAGCTCATAGCGTCAAATGCCACATCGGACGTATGTCAAGCTCCAGATAATTCCTACCTAATCACAGAAAGAAACATTTATGAAAGTTAAACAGAATTCTATACCCAAAACAAAGAGAAGCACACTTGAGAACTATGCAGTTGCAGAGAAATAATGAATTCGATTGCTTGCCAGGACATCATTAAACCGGTGAGCCAACCCACCGGTTCGCCCATTTTTTTTTTTTTATATTGCTTCTTCTTATTTCTTTTATTCAAGTTGTCAGAGCAGGTGGGTGGGTTCATCAACTTCACACAGTTTTTTTTAGATGGATTATCATTTTTTTTTTCTCTCACCTCTAGAAGAAAAACCTCGCTTTGTGTGATCAGCAGCGTACGAATATGATATATAATTTTGAAGGAAAATAAAAATTATAAATTCTTAATATTTGAATTTTTTTGATAATAAAATTTTATCAAACATAATAAATCAGTAAGATTAGAAAGAGTTTTTATTTTTTAATAAGCAATCGATATCTAAATTTTTTGGAAGGAGGAGAAAGTGTTGGAAAAGACGTTTAGACTGTCTTGGCTATTGGAGAACGTATCAGTTCATCACCCAAGTGCTGCCAAAGTGCAAGAATCATGGCAAACGAGGGAAGCTGAAGGTGGACCCATCCCAAGATTTCCCGCCCATCATTTTCTCCTTACCAATGGCATGGTTGTATTTCCACCTAAATCATCGCCATGAAAATGGATGGGATTTGACTAAGATTGGCTTTCTCCTTCCACCCTCTGGCCTCTAGCGTAGCTTAGGACTGGTGGGTGGTGAGTCAGCGCGAACCCACATGTTTGCAGTAATTCAGCATCCTTTCATTATCACCTCTGCTTGACCCCATAAAATTATTGTATTTAAACTAATAAAACCTTATATTCTAGAACAATCTGATTTTATTTTAAATTTTTGTGTTGTGATTTATAATTTCATAAGTTTAATAATAATAATACCAAAATTTAGCTTAGGAAGTGGAACAGCGATTTATCTGTTAGATACGATGAAAAAGCAGTCAAATCCTTCTATTGAATTCAAATACCTTGGATTGTCGCCACCTTTTGTATTTGCTTTTTTTTTACCTAAAAGGCATTTATTTATTTGTTAATTTTTTGAAAGGCGTTACTTGTTGTTCAACTTCAAACAAATGAGAATTCAAAGGCGTGCGCAGAGACATGACAGAAGCCCTTCATTTTCAAGGGCTTCGTGGGAGGGTTCAGTGTTGTGCTGGTGATGAAAGCTGTGGATGATAATAATAATAATAATAATAAACAGAGAGAGAGAGAGAGAGAGAGAGAGAGAGAGAGAGGAGAACAACAGGAAGAGACGATGGAAAAAGCGGTTTTGCAAAACCGGAAAACTACACGATCAGAAACCGCAGCTACTGCAGCTGCTTCTGCTGCCATTTCGAGAAATGCCAGCACGACGTACCCTGTTTTATTAACGCGTTTGGTACCAATACCCATGTCTTTTATTCACACCAAACGATCCCTTCTTCTTCACGAGTATGCTCATCCTCATTCCTCCCCTTTTCCTTCTTCTCCTTCCTCTTTTATAAAATCCCCCTCTTCCTTATTCTCTCTTCCATCGTCTATTCATTCTCTCTTCTCCTCTCTCTCTCTGTTACCCTGTTTTGCTGCTTGCCTCATTCCACGTTTGTTTTTTCTTTTTTCTTTAAAGGTATTTACATATTAATCTCTCTCTTTTGTGTATGTATATCTACATTGCTTTTTTAAAAGTTACGAGCCCATCATTCGCCATTCCCAGTTTTGTAACTTCACTGTTTGTCGTATTTAATCATTTTATAGCTGCTCTGCTTTTGCGGTAGCATCCCCCCCCCGGCTCTTATTTTTTTCGAGTGTCGGCGAAAACCCACATCCTCCCTCTTCCCTTCTTTAGTGTCCGACTCGGATTAACTATGAATGTTTCGTAAAAGGAAAAAAAAAAAAGGAAAATGAACATTTTTTTTTTCTCTGGGAGTGGGAGGGGGAGATGAGATCACATTAGAAATATATCAGAGGGTAGTACAGATATAGTTTGGTGAAGGAATCATAATTAACGCATATATATATTATAAACTGAAGTGCATAATACAAATAAAAATACAGAGTGGTGTGGTATGCTTGGGTGGGAATGGATGAGGATGAGGAGGAAGATGAAGATGATCAAAGTTAGGTAGATTAGATTTTGGAAATTTAGAAGATATTTGCTATACTTGAATACCAACGCTTATTGCTCTTAATCTCATATTCCTATTAGAGTTTTATATAATTTTGATATTGTTTTCTTCCAAGTTGGAGCATCATACACATATATGCTGTGCTTAGACACTGGTGGGGTTGGGGTCCCATTAACAGCTATATTTTCTTTTCAATAACGTACGATAGTGACTTTCTGGCCTTTTATGTCGTCGAGTTGTGTTTCACCAATTACAATTTACTATTTTTGCTGAAGGCGCTGTCTTGGTTACCAACACTTTTCTTTTTCTTTTTATTCTTTTTTTAATTATTGGATTGGCACTCGTACTTTTATAAATTTCCACCAACACCCTCGTTAGCCACCACACCTCCTCTGCAACTATTCCTTTCTTTCTCCCTTTCTTTCTTCCGTGCAAGGTTTCTGCCTCGTCTTCCTTCTATTTTGCTGCACTTTTTTTTTTTTTTTTTTGGGTTTCTGCATATGTTCTACGAGCTGTATGCTCTCAGTCTTTGAATGGGATCACATCCATTCAAGCAGTGGCGGAGCCACATGGATACTAGGGTGCTCCACTCCAAAATAATTCATTATTTTGTGTCTCAAATAAAATTATTTGTATTTTCATCTCTAATACCCCTTGACATTTGCCTGCCCTCACATCCCGGACATTTGCCCCCATTGCCCTTTGGTCCTGGATCCGCCAGTGCATTCAAGTGTTGGGTTTTAAAGGGTATAGACATGTTTTTGGTTATCTCTGACCTCTGGGTTCCTTTTCTGCTCAGGCTCTAAGTTTGGAGCACATGCTGGTGTTTATTGGTTTTCCTTTTCTACTATTAGAAGAAGAAAAACGGGCAATTGCTCGAGTATGTTGGGCTTGTAGTTTCTTTTGACTCATATATATGTTGGTGGTTTTGGTGGTACCGTGGTCATATTTCAGATTTAGACTTGGATTTCAAGATATTAATATTACTATTATTATTGTTATTGCTCGCTATTATATTTATTTTTCGGGTCAGTATATATTAAATGTCAACAAAAGTGGATCGCACTGGGTAAGGTTTGGAAACCTCTGTTTTTCTTCTGTTAGGCTTAGGAATTATTGACTTTAAGGTCGTTTCCTGATGGGACTGAAAGGTCAACAATCAATGTTAATCGTTTTTTCTAATTAAGATAAGTTTGTTGAATGTTTTATTTTCTATTGTTGAATAATCTGGTGATCATCTGTTTCTCTTTGGGTTTTTGCAGTTCTGAGTTGAAGTTTCGCCTGAAATTTTTTGGTGAAAATGGTTACTGCGGAGCGGGTTTTGACTCGGGTTCACAGCCTTCGGGAGCGTTTGGATGAAACTCTATCTACTCAGCGCAATGAAATTATCAAGCTCCTGTCCAGGTACTCACTTTGAGGCAAAAACAGCCTTGTGTTTCTGTTGTTATTTTACCCCAGTACCTATAAATCATACATCGGATCTTTCTGCTCATATAATTGGGCTTGAGTGCCGTGATCCTTGTTTGCAAAGTTTAATTATCTTTTAAGTACAGACACATCTTTGGCATGTTTGTTTGACTAGAACACTTCTAGAGGAGTAGCCAGTGTTTGTGTAGATTGACCCCCTAGCTTACTTTGGGATGGTATGGTTGTGGCAGGATTGAAAACCAGGGCAAACGAATTTTACAACCCCACCATCTTTTATCTGAGCTGGAAGCTATTTCCGGTGATGACAGGCATAAACTTACTGACGGTTCCTTCGGAGATGTTCTGAAATCCACTCAGGTATGTATCTCATTCTTTCCTAGTTGGCGCGAAAAGCATATAAAAAAGAGATTTTGCCATAATATGATTGTAAGTTTTCCTATAATGTGAGTTCAGGAGGCTATAGTTCTGCCTCCTTGGGTTGCTCTTGCTGTTCGCCCCAGGCCTGGTGTCTGGGAATATATTCGTGTCAATGTGAATGCTCTTGCTGTTGAGGAACTGACCGTGGCCGAGTATTTGCGTTTCAAGGAAGAACTTGTTGATGGAAGGTATAATTCAAGCACTGGTTTATGAATTTGTTTCTGAATTTCTAACATCTGCTTTCCTCGTGTCTGTATAACTTACATATTTGCCATGTTTGCTTTACATGACCTAATATATACAGCACCAATGGCAATTTTGTGCTTGAGTTGGACTTTGAACCGTTCAATGCATCTTTCCCCCGCCCAACCCTTTCAAAGTCTATTGGGAATGGCGTGGAGTTTCTCAATCGACATCTTTCTGCTAAAATGTTCCATGACAAGGAGAGCATGCACCCCCTACTTGATTTTCTCCGAGTCCACCACTATAAGGGGAAGGTAAAAATCTTCACATACCCACCCTTATTTTGTTCTTCCAAAAGTCTTTTATCTTCACCGGCAGCCTAGTCCTATCTAAAATGTCAAGGAGAATAGCATTAAGAATTTCTCTACCACTTGGTTTTCAAATGAAATTATGTTCTACTATAATTGCTCAAGATTATTGAAACCCTTCTTTTCTGGGATGAATTTGTGTAGACTATGATGCTGAATGACAGAATTCAGAACCTGAATGCTCTCCAATCTGTTCTACGAAAAGCAGATGAGTACCTCTCCACGCTCAACCCAGATACACCATATTCTGTGTTTGAACACAAGTTCCAAGAGATTGGTTTGGAGAGAGGGTGGGGCGATACTGCTGAGCGTGTGCTCGAAATGATTCATCTCCTCCTGGATCTTCTGGAAGCTCCTGACCCATGCACTCTTGAAAAATTTCTTGGGAGAATCCCGATGGTTTTCAATGTTGTCATTCTTTCTCCTCATGGATACTTTGCCCAGGCCAATGTTTTGGGGTATCCTGACACTGGTGGCCAGGTAGGTTCATTCTATTAAAAATTCCAGACTCTTCCTTCTGACATGGTAGAGGGTTGACAAGTTAGATTTTTGGTCTAATTTGCTATGTCTTTCAGGTTGTGTACATTTTGGATCAAGTTCGGGCCTTGGAGAATGAGATGCTTCTGCGCATTAAGCAACAGGGACTTGATATCATTCCTCGTATCCTCATTGTAAGATTTTCGAATGGTTTTCACACAAATAGTTCCACTTCTACTCTATGTTTCTGTATCTAAATTGAATACTAAATTAAGGTTTTAAACGCAGGTTACAAGGTTGCTCCCTGATGCTGTAGGAACTACTTGCAACCAGCGGCTTGAGAAAGTTTTCGGAACAGAACATTCAAGCATACTTCGAGTTCCCTTTAGAACTGACAAAGGCATTGTCAGGAAATGGATCTCAAGATTTGAAGTTTGGCCGTATCTTGAAACTTTCACCGAGGTGAATATTTGCTTCACTCTCATCTTCTTTCCATATCCTTGGCTTATCAGTGAATAACATTTTATCCACTATCTTGCTCGCATTTAAAATTTTGATTTTTGTTGTTGTTGTTGTTGTTATTGTCAGGATGTGGCTAATGAAATTGCTGGAGAGTTGCAGGCCAAGCCAGATTTAATCATTGGAAACTACAGTGATGGAAACATTGTGGCCTCTTTGTTAGCCCATAAATTGGGGGTTACACAGGTTAGTGCCCCAGTTTATACTTCTTTCTCTGCTGGTCCTCTATTACATTTGTGTTGATTCTCTGTTTTCTTGGTCATTGGTCATCTCTTTTTACTGCTGCTTCATGCAGTGCACCATAGCTCATGCCCTTGAGAAGACGAAATATCCTGATTCTGACATCTACTGGAGAAACTTTGAGGAGAAGTACCATTTCTCCTGCCAGTTTACTGCTGATCTTATAGCCATGAATCACACGGATTTTATTATCACCAGCACCTTCCAAGAGATTGCTGGAAGGTAGTTTTGACAATTGCCTCTACTTGGTGCATACTTTCATCGTTGAAGTAATTGAATTTTGGAGTTGCTAATTTGCTTTTGTTTTGGTATTATCAGCAAAGATACTGTTGGACAATATGAGAGTCACACTGCATTTACACTTCCTGGGCTCTATAGAGTTGTCCATGGAATCGATGTCTTTGACCCCAAGTTCAACATTGTCTCTCCAGGAGCAGATATGAGCATCTACTTCCCCTTCACTGATGAGAAGAGGAGACTCACAGCTCTCCATCCAGAAATTGAAGAGCTTCTTTACAGCTCTGTCGAAAATGAAGAACACATGTGAGTTATCCTCAATTTGCCCCCCACATTTAATTTCCTGAATCAAATGGATATTTGCCGATAAAAACTCTGTTATACAGATGTGTGTTGAAGGACCGAAGCAAGCCCATCATATTCTCAATGGCAAGGCTGGACAGAGTGAAGAACATCACTGGACTTGTTGAATTTTATGGTAAGAACGAGCGTCTTAGGGAGTTGGTGAACCTTGTTGTAGTGGCTGGGGACAGAAGGAAGGAATCAAAGGACTTGGAAGAGAGAGCAGAGATGAAGAAGATGTATGAACTCATAGAAACCTACAAGTTGAATGGCCAATTCAGATGGATCTCATCGCAAATGAACAGGGTGAGGAATGGCGAACTCTACCGATACATTGCTGACACAAAGGGAGCATTCGTTCAGCCTGCTTTCTATGAGGCCTTTGGGCTGACTGTTGTTGAGGCCATGACCTGCGGATTACCGACCTTTGCTACTCTTCATGGTGGTCCAGCTGAGATTATAGTTCATGGAAAGTCTGGCTTCCATATTGATCCTTATCAGGGTGACAAGGCAGCAGAGCTCCTTGTCAACTTCTTCGAGAAGTGCAAGGAAGATCCAACTCACTGGGACCAGATTTCCAAGGGAGGACTGCAGAGGATTGAAGAGAAGTAAGCAAATGTGCTTGAATTTTATAGAGTGAATGTCAATAATACATTCATCTCCACTCATTGAGCCTTTTTGTTTTTCGTTTCATAGGTATACCTGGAAGATTTACTCAGAGAGATTGATGACATTGGCGGGGGTGTATGGCTTTTGGAAATATGTATCCAACCTTGATCGTCGTGAGACCCGCCGCTATCTGGAAATGTTTTATGCCCTCAAGTATCGGAAACTGGTAAAGCTTTTACTTAATTATCCGAGATTGAAACCCATATTTCTTTAACAACTTTATTGCCTTGAAACTTTGGAGCACAGCACCTCCACTGACAACGTATGTTTGCTGATGTCGGGCTGGCTTTTATCTTGCTGCAGGCTGAGTCGGTTCCGCTGGCCGTTGAAGACTAAGTTTGCAAAGGAGTCGGGGCATTTCCCAATTGGGTGCTGAATAACTGTGATACATTATCACCTGGAATGATTTGCTTTCCTTTTTCTTTTGGGTTGATTTTTCTGATTTTGCATCTGATTGTAACGTTATCTTTTTGGCCATTTAGAGCACCAGCAATGGTGAGCGTTTTGCATTCTGTCCTTATTTGTTACAAAAAAAATAATAAGGGAGTTTTCATATATTTTCTCCGCTTACTGAGCCACTCCACCGTGAAGTTGAAGAATGAACGCGATCTTTTATGATATGATTACTAATTGATTTTAGAGTTGAGAGGCCATGCTTTGTTCTTGATTTGCTTTCAACTGTCTCGTTCCTCATAACCATTGCATTTAGCATCTTTCCTTCCATTTTAAAGTCGTGTATGCTGCCAAATATTTCTGTGTCCCCATGTCCCTAGTCTCTCTCTCTCTCTCTCTCTCTCTCTCTCTCTCTCTCGGAGTCTAGTAGGAGCATCACCGTGGAAAACCCACGTGAAACCTCCAAGAACCTATCAAGAATACTGAAAAAGATCATCTCACTCGTGGTCTTTCTCAACATATCAACAGTGCTGTTTGTCTTATTCCTCGGCACTTGCTCCTCTCTCCGAGGAGGATCCCATAGCCATTGCATTTAGCATCTTCCCCTTCCATTATAAAGTTGTGTATGCTGCCCAATATTTCTGTGTCCCCTTGTCCCGAGTTTCTCACTCTCTGTCTCTCGATGGAGTCTAGTAGGAGCATCAACGTGGAAAACCCACGTGAAACGTCCAAGAACTTATCAAGAATACTGAAAAAGATCATCCCACTCGTGGTCTTTCTCACCATCTCAACAGTGCTGTTTGCCTCATTCCTCGGCACTTGCTCCTCTCTCCGAGGAGGATCACCATCAATAAACCACACGTCATCATCATCATCATCATCATCATTCCCTAAACAAGGCGTTGTTCAACATCCAATCATCAAGAATGCCTGCGGCAACACTCTCTACCCATCTCTCTGCTACTCGACCCTCTCTTCCATGCCTTCCGCAAAGAATGCAACTACCTTTCACCGCATTCTTGACATTGCTCTAAACCACTCCCTCTTTTCAGCCTTGACTTCCCAATCCCACATCAACACCCTTCTTGGTTCCTACCAGGACCTGAGTTTAATGCAAAAGAATGCTCTGATGGACTGCTCCGAGATGCTTGACCAAACTCTCTACGAACTTGGAGAAGCCATTGGTGTCCTGCACAGTATCCCAGACACTGCCACCCCTTTCCTTGGGAAATCAAATTCGTTCAACAACATCAAGACTCTACTGAGCGCAGCCATGACTAACGGGGACACTTGCATTGATGGATTTTCTGACCTGGAAGAAGCTGATTATCTGCAGTGGCAGAACCAGAACCATGAGGGTCTTGCTCTTAGAGGTGACCTTCAAGAGAAGCTCATACCTCTTTCTCGCATGATGAGCAATTGCCTTGCAATGATCAAACGGATGGAGACGCTGAACTTGGATATGGAATTTGTTGATCCCCAACGGATCTTGATGCAGAAAATATTGGTGGGGCAGAGGTTTCCAGCGTGGATGAGCTCCGGAGACCAAAAGTTGATGCACGGAGTGCATCGTGTGAGACTGAGGCCTGACGTAGTAGTAGCCAAAGATGGCAGTGGAGATTTTAGCACCATTGGGGATGCTGTGAGGATGGCTCCAAACATGAGCACAAACAGGTTCATGATTAAGATCAAGGCAGGAGTATACAAGGAGAACGTGGAGATCCCAAGGAGAAATACTAATATCATGTTAATTGGTGATGGAATGAACTCCACTGTGATCACTTCCTCGAGAAATTTGGTTGATGGATTTTCAACCTTTGCTTCTGCCACTTTAAGTATGTTCCGACTTCTTAACTCCTCCCCCTTTCTTTCTACTGTTCAACTCCAACCAGGAGATGAGATGACACAAAATGTTGCTTGCAGCTGTTATCGGAGACAGGTTCCTAGCTCGAGATTTGACAGTGGTGAACACAGCAGGGCCACAAAAGTACCAGGCAGTCGCTCTGAGAGTGACCTCCAATTCTGCATTCTTCCGTTGCAACATCAGTTCACACCAGGACACACTATATGCTCATTCCCTTCGCCAGTTTTACCGAGAATGCACAATTCAAGGCACCATTGACTTCATCTTTGGAAATGCAGCTGCAGTATTCCAGAATTGCCTCATCCTTGTTCACAAACCAAACCATGGTCAGAGGAACATGATCACGGCTCAAGGAAGAGATGACCCAAACCAAAACACTGGCATCTCCTTGCAGAATTGCACCATTATGGCCGCACCAGATCTCAGTGCTGAAAAAGGGGAACATACTTCTACCTTTTTGGGTCGGCCCTGGAGGAATTATTCACGGACCATGGTCATGAAGAGCTACCTAGGAGACCTGATACACCCACGGGGATGGTCTAAATGGAATCTCTACAGCAAAACAAACACCGTGGAGTACATAGAATACATGAACTTTGGGCCAGGATCTAATACAACACATAGGGTTAAATGGAGGGGTTACAGAAAAAATTGCAGCCAAGACTTGGCAAAGAAATTTACAGTTGAGACATTCTTCCATGGAACTCACAATTGGCTAGAGTCCACAGGGTTTCCCCTATTTTATGGTTCATAATACCTTGAGGGCCAGGAAAACAAGTAATCTTGCAATGCAGGTGATTGAATTGCTGTATAATTCAACAAACAACAAATTTCAAGACAGCTCAACCTTCCATTGCAGTTCTTCATGAATTTAAGAAAACAATGACAAGTAGACCCTAATTGCATTTTAATCCGCTATTTTGATATGGGGTATTATCCACTTTGTATACATTGCAATATGATACAAGCAAATGTGACTCCAAAGCAAAAATTGCTCATTGCTAAAATATAGTTAAATGTGAAGGTGCCGTATAGATACAGTTCACTCTGGAGTCTAACACAATCAAATGGAAGCTCAACTTGTATACCAACAGGTAACTATTTACATGACTCGCTTTCACAGAGACAAAATTTTCACCTTCACCTTTCTGATTTACAAACTGTACAATTATCATGCCTTCATGAAGGAGTCGGGAGTAGAAGCAACAGAATTAAACCAGCTCCTAGATTGCTTTGAGTTCCCTAGTTCCTTTTTCCACTTGTGCATGTTTATGGTTCACCTTCCTCACCATTCAGCTATGAGCCAGCCCTTTTCTAAGCAACCATGGATGGATAGCCAAAAGTGCAGCATGCAATTCCAGGATTTTCTCCTGGTTGTGGAAAAGTATACAGCTATGTCATCCCCTATTAAATAACCACCCTCTACTTTTCTCTTTGCTCATTCATACAAAAGAACCATTTTTAAATGTTCCATGCCCTTTGGATAACTAAAATGTATATTATATTCTTATTCTTGAATATTTCTTTCAGCTTTTTCTCTCTTAATTGGCTGCCTGGGATAAAAGAGTATTGCTAGTATTAACGACAATGCCAGACCGACTGCTCCACTAAATGGTTGTAATGGGTGAGTTCCAGTTACCCAGAGAGGAAAATTAAGTTTGGAAGTTAACATTCCACCTTCTTGCAAGATGAAACTTGAAGCCAATATCCCTGCCCGTAACCCAATTGGAATTGAGAGGCTGCCCTGGTTTCTCTGCCGAGCCCCTGAAAGAACTAATGATAAAAGCCAGAACCCTGGTATTGCCCATGGGGACCTGAAATTCCATTCACATTAAGGACTGAGTCTTTAAATCTTGCACATGGTCAACAATCATGTCAGCCAACCATGCAAAAGAAATCAAAACACGGGTGCCCATCACATGTTGACTTCAAAAATAAAACATGTAAATTATGGTGTTTGCAGTATCACAACACTTTCAATGCAGAAGGATCAAATGTTTGGGTAGAGTTATAAATTTTTGAGATTTCAGAAAACATAACTAGATTTTACGGAAAATCTAAAGATTGATCAACTATTTAAGTTTCATGCAGAAATATGAAAGATATTATGCCACTTAATTTGATAAGGATGGTTGCCCCTACACAGCTTCCAAATTGTCTATAGTTAGGCATGGATAAATATATGAAATCTTGGCCACTTGAATCTCTCTCTCTCTCTCTCTATATATATATATATATATTATATATATAATATCTTCCTCCATTCTATCTCTTGCAGCTCCCATCCTTTCTCCTCCAACTCTCTTAACTACTCTATTTCTATTTCCTCTCTCACCTTTTGTAACACTTGCTCTAGTCTCCTATTTCGAAACAAAAAACAAGAAAAATATTGAATATTGCTCCTTTCTTTTCGTTGCCTAATATTTTGTATCACAAAGTGCTTTGCATTAATGTTTCTATGATAAAGTGAGGATTTTACTGCCTCCTAACACTCTTAAAGAACTTCATTTGTGCAGCCATAACATAATACCCCACTTGTTTGTCTCAAACGGAAGACCCTAAAAAAGAAAAGCTTTCTCCATTGGCAATCAGCTTCTCCATCAATTTTACAGCATATGGTTTCTTCATTTTGCATTATATGTACTTTGCTTTAATAGTATATGATTTTTAAACCTTTTAACACCAAAGCATTCTCAATAAATTCAGTAAAATATCTTCTAACTAGTTTTCAATAAGGAAAAATGCAAAATTACCCTTGAATACTGATAATTTGTCAAATTAGTAACCAAACTTTTTTTTTTTGGGGGGGGGGGTTGGAATCAACATTGAACCGTAGAAAAATCGATCCTTCCATCCTACTGCTCAAGTCACATGCAAGGCACATGGGAAGGTAAAATAACAAAAGATATATATGTATATATAATATACTTTTTTCCCTTCTTTTCTCCCTCTTCCTCTTACTGCAAGAGCTAGCAGTTTTTGCTCTTCAGTCTTTTGATGGCTCAGATCTAGATTTGAAGAAATGAAGACGAGGATAAGTTAAGGCTGATGAGGTGGAGGATCAGAGACAGCACTAGAGGAGATGGACGCAACTGGCTGTTCGGGATGGCGGGAAGGGTGGCAGTGGTGGGAGGAGAGGTGAAGGTGATCACATCTTCTTCAATGTTGTCATCATTGTCGATGTTGATTTAGTCTTCTTCCTTAAGGTCATCGTCGTTGACGATGTCATTTGGGTGATGGTCTTCCTCACTATCTTCATCGCCAGGTGATTCTTTGTTGAAGGCATTTTGATCATCTTGAGAAGCCATTCTAGAGAGTGGAGATTTTTGGTTTTGGTTTTGGAGGTAATCGTGGGCAGAGAGAGAAGGGGGGAGAGAGTCACAGGGGGTTGAATTGGAATCATGGGGAAGAGGCATTTGAGTTATTTAGTTATTGAATTTATTTATTTATTTATTTATTTATTTATTTATTTATTTTTTTTTTTGGGGTGGGGGTTTGGATGAAGAGAGACATTGTTGAACCACATGAATACAATAACATTAGCCACCAGAATACATCATCAAGTCACGTTCTGTTCACATTTCCCTCTCCCTGAAATATTTCATGTTTCTCTCATTGTGGGTTGGGTATTCTTGTGGTGGGTGTTTTGTTTATTGAGAGAGAGAGAGAGAGAGAGAGAGAGAGAGTCATTATGATGACGGGGTTGGGTATTCTTATGGTGGGTGTTTATTGAAAGAGAGTGTGAGGGGAGGGGAACAGTTCGCAGCTTTTTCAACTTTGAAGGGTTCGGGAGTTAATGAGAGGTTAATAGACCAAAATCAGAACAAGGAAGAGGGAGAGAAGGTGAGGAAAGAAAATAAAAAGGAATTTATTTATTTTTTAAATACTATTTCACTTTCACATGTGCCTTTTGCTAGTGACAAACGGTAAGATTTAACAAATGATTAAACGGAAAGACTAATTTCACTATGGTCCAAAGTTGAGGAAAGGCCATTGCCAAAGAAAAATTTAGTGACTAATTTGACAATTGGTCAAAGTTCAGGCGCTAGTTTTGCATTTTTCCGTTTTCAATAACATAACTTGGATTTAGATTGTGCTTATTATCTAGGAGCCTAACATTAGCAAAATAAGCTAGATATACACCCACCTGACAGAGACTTTATAACAAAACTATATTCTACCTCTAATAAGCAATTAGTTAGACAGAACATACCTCTGGAATAAAGAAAATGCAAGTCCTGAGAAGATAATTCCACGATGATATCCAAGATCTGCTGCAATTTCTTCAGGCAGCCATGACCTGAAAAGTAGTTCCTCTACAAGTGCAACCCCAATTGCTGTTGCAATTCCTTTACAGGCCAAGAAAAGCATTTGCCCGCACTTTTTAAGCCACATCACAGCATCTAAATAAGAAGAAGGAAGACCCACAGGCCAAGATAGATGTACACAACCAAGTAATGAATTCAAATAATGTATTGACAACACAAGCGTCACTCCTCCAATCAAAGCCATTAGAAGATTCTTTATCTGCAAAATAAAAATGAAGCCATGATCCAAAAATGAAGCAAAAAAGACAAGTGTTCAAACAGAGAGAAATAGGGACGCTCTCATGGATTCTGCAGATATGATGATATAATAGATACCTCTGCTGACGATGTCAATTTCAGCCCATATTGTTCTAGTGGATTCTCAAAACCACGAATTCTTTTACCCCATAACATTACAAGTATCATAACAGCAGCATAGAGGCCAATAATACTGACAAACTCAGCAACTTTTGATGAATTCTGAGTTGACCAGCTCTGCATAAGTGAAGGAAGAAGTGGAACAACAACAGGTGACCACAAAAGAAGCACCATGCAGACAAAGCCAATTATCCTACGAAAAAGATAATCAATATATCAGGTTTTTTATAAGAAAAAGTAGAGCATGTGTGCATATGGTGCTATAATAAGTACAGAGTCAACAGATTGCCACATTTCTCTAGTCAAATTATGGATTTTGGTGGAATTCTGTATTTTCTTAATAACAAATATATGACAAATATACCATACATAAAGTAGCAAGGCCTGCATGTGTGACAAGAGCCGCAAAGTCTATACAGGAACTGTTGCAAGATTCAGTCATCTGTGGGTTTTAGGGATGACAATATCCGACTAATCCGGCCTTGCGGAGTGGGTTTTTTTTGTTGATAAATGGGTTAGGCGCAGATTAGGGGGCCTTTTTTAATTATTTTTTGATATAAGCTTTTTTTTAAATTAAATAATTGGGTCAGTTCGGATAAGGATTTAGTACATGAAAAATCCAACAGGACCCGACCCGTTACCCAATTTAATGTTTTATTGTTAAAAGGTATTTATATGGAATTTATTAAATTGGGTTTCACTTCGAATTTTGAAACCCTTTACCCAAAACAGATGCTACACTACCTCTGCCTGTCCCTCCCCACCCTTCATCCCTTTGCTTCCCCACCCACACCGACGACAATGATAAGACAACAGTCGACAGATCGTTGATGATCCATCCATACATACAGCCATACCGAGAGAGAGAGAGAGAGAGAGTCATCCAACGATGACAATAGTCGACAGATCGTGACGGTGAGACTTGCAATCGCCAGCCACCCCTTTGTCCCTTCCTCTCCTTTCATCCCTTCCCCACCCACACAACCATGACCACCCCACCATTTATCCCTTCCTCATGAGAGAGAGAGAGAGAGAGAGAGTAAAAAAGAAAAAAGGTTGTGTGGTAGGTCAGGTCGGATTGGGTCGGTTTTTTGTGAAAACCTATAAGGTCGGATATGGTTTTTCATTTGAGTGATTGAGTAGCATCAGGGTTAGATATGGATTACAAGGTTTGGGTTTTAGGACGGATATGGTATTAACAAAATTTGCACCCTATCCGCACCATTGCCATCCCTAGTGATGAGGTCATTAAGGCTGCAAGGAATTCGCATGATCCAACTCAAATTCCAATTGGGCCGGTGACAAAAGTTCGAGTTAGAAGGTTTAAGAAAACACTGAATAATTTAATTCAGAGGGTTTTATATCAAGAAATTGGAGACCAAATGAATGACGAATCAAAAGGGGTTTTAATTATGCTCATACAAGCCCAATTGGAAGGATAAAGGGTCCAAAACTATCCAAAATCAAGGGATGACGAAAATAAAGAAATAAAATAACAGCAAAGACTTGATCAAAATATTTTGGTTTTACTTTATTTAGTTTCCTAAATTTTATCTTTGTAATTTATATTTTAGTTTCCTAATTTTTGATTGTTTAGCGAGTTACTAAATTTTTAGTTACCATTTTAGTTTTTACCTCTAGCCTATAAATAAGTTATTACACATTGTATAAAAAAAACAACTTTGAGAGAATTAATAAAATTATGAGATTTCTTCACACAAGTTTTGTTCTTTTGAGAACTTTTGAACTTATTCAAAATATGAGTTTTATTTAGTTTTTTGACTTATCAATCTAAATTTTGAACCACCTAGATTGTGGCATCATTCATTCCATCTTTATACCAAAATTATTATTTTAATGAGAAATGAGTTTAAGATCATATATCTTAGATTCTTCCTCATTTAGGGTAAGTTGAGATCTTTAATTCTATCGGTTCAAATAATTCGTTGGGACGATTCTTGGACTATATTACTTGTTCGTGGATTCTACTGTTTCTATATCGTCGGGTTCACATCAGTTCGTATAAGAGCTAATCCAGATTTTCTTCCTTCGAATTATTCTTATTTTTTTCTTTCTTTTGTTCTTGTTTGTGTCATGAAACTCTAATTCTAATTTCGATTCATCATTTTGACCAAAATTCTTTATTCATTGGTTTACTTCTTGTTTTTGGTGTATTTAATTCTTTTTTTTTTATTTTGCCATAGTTAAAAAAAAAGAGAGGTTATAAAAAAAATGTCGTACAAAAAAAAAAAAAGGCAAAAAAAAAAAGAGGCAAAAAAAGGGAAGGGCAAAAAAAAAAAAAAGAGAGGCCATAAAAAAAAAAAAAAGTAGAGGCCAAAAAAAAAAGAGAAAAAAAAAAGGCAGTATCCAAATTTTGCATCTTGTTCTCAAAGTTGATAATTATTCATTTTGTGATATTATTCAAATTTGGCAAGTTTCTAAATTGTTATTACCAAATTTGAATTTGAATTTTCTAAATTTTTGTGTATTGAGTTTGAAATATTTCATTGTCTGAACACTTTTCTAATTTGTGCACTTACCCAAATTCAAAACTTTCTATATTTGTTCTACTTTCTTGAACTCCTTCCTTATTTGTTCCATTCCTTATCTGTTTCATTTCTAACTTAGAATATTTTCAAATTTACGATTTTCCTTATTTCTCATTTTTTCTTTCCTTCTTCTTGTTTTTCTTGTTATACTTTTTTTCCATATAAGTCATTGAATTTCACAAGACAATTATTTTTGAGGTTCAATAAAGAACATGACTAAGTGAAGTAAAGTAGTAAAAGACAAAAGAGAATTCATTAAAAATAAAAACACATTCAAAAAGTGAAACACGAGTGTATTTGAGTGAATCATTATTTTTGAGTGAAACACGTGAGGGAGTGGTGAGGTTCTTTTCTATTTTATTCTAACATTATCTTACAGATTTCAATCATGTCTCAAAATAAAAAAGATAGCACAAATAAGGAGATTCAACCACACGTTGGACCTAATCTACAATTATAAGCATTTATGGGGGAGATGAGACAGGCGACGAAGAGGGAGTTATATCTTATACATGAAAGGTTGGATAGGATAGAAGAGTAGTCGCAAAAAGAGCAGCCATCAATAGTGTCAAACCTCTCCAGGAGGAATCGATTTCATCAAATGGAAGCTGAAGTTATGGATGAGTTTGAAGGGGATGAGTTAGAGGAGGAGTTTGATAGGTTGTCAATGGGTAGTCATAGAAGATTTGGTCAGGACAGAGAAGTTAAGAATTGGGTAGACAACAACTTAGATAGTATCAAGATAAAAATTCTGTCGTTTCAAAGAAAAAGTGATCCCGAAGCATACTTTGAGTGGGAAAAGGAGATGGAGTTAGTTTTTGATTGTCACAACTATTCTGAATTAAAGAACGTAAAACTTACTGCCATTGAGTTTACTGATTATGCAATTGTCTCGTGGGATGAGGTGGAACTGGGATCGTCCCATTAAAGCTTGGGATGAGAGAAGAGGGTGATGAGACGATGATTTTTGCCAAGTCACTACTATCGAAATTTATATCTCAAGTTGCAGAGTCTCCACCAAGGTAACCAAAGTGTAGACGAGTATTATAAAGAGATGAGGATGGCTATAATTAGAGTCAATGTGGAAAAAGATCGAGAGGCGACGATGGCTAGGTTTTTGAATGGTTTAAATCGAGAGATTGTCAACACGATCGATTTTCATCATTTTGTAAAGTTGAAGGATTTAATACATATGACAATCAAGATTGAGAGACAGCTCAAGAGAGGTAACACACGGCCAAGACCAGCCCCACAGATTTCGAGTACATCTTGGAGAACGAGCTATCCAAAGAAAGAAGAAAATCCAGTCTCTCCACGGTTAAATCCGAGCATAAACCAGCTGCCTCCACCATTTCTCAAGGTAAAGCAGCCTCCACCTTAACTCAATCTAGTGAGATTAAATGCTTCAGGTGTCAGGGAATGGGACATATAGCTAGCCAATGTCCAAACAAGCGAGTTATGGTGATTAGGGAAAATGGTGTAATCGAGTCTGAAGATGAAAATGACTTTGATTGTATGCCACCATTGGAAGATGCCCCCATCGGAGATGAGTACGAGGTTGAACATGGTGATATGTTAGCACTAGTTACATGTCAAGTCTTAAGCTTACAAGCCAGAGGAGATGAAGTATAACAAGAAAATATCTTCCACACTCGTTGCGATGTGAAAGACAAGGTTTGTATTTTAATTATTGATGGTGGTAGTTTTACTAATGTTGCGAGTACTACTTTAGTGGAAAAGCTAAATTTGTCAACCACTAAACATTTACAACCATACAAACTACAATGGTTGAATGATAGTAGAGAAGTGAGGGTTACAAAGCAAGTTGTTGTGTCATTTCGGATTGGTAAATATGAAAATGAGGTGCTATGTGATGTGGTGCCAATGCAAGCTGGGCATGTTTTGTTTGGAAGGCCATGGCAATTTGATCGACATGTGTAACATGACGGCTTCAACAACAAATATTCATT
>JBAMMX010000003.1:23530227-23680227 GCA_037126225.1 Dillenia turbinata
ATCCCCAATAAACCTAAAGATTTCTGTATACATTATTACATGAAAGAAGCACCGTTCTCTCTTTTAAGATTTAAATGATTTCATCAAGTAGGTAGTGATTTGAATTTGAATAAAAATGTCATGCATATCTAAAATTGAAGTTGGAAACCATCATGGCATGGACCTGTATCACAGTCATGCCTCATTACTGTAGCATATTGGGCTGGGCCTGTCCCAAATTGGGCTACTTCTTGTTTCTACTTTATCTGCACAGACTGCACAGACAAGACAATTAGGTGCATTTCTTTTAAATGCATGCCGCACAGCAAGAGGTGACCCATATGGTTGTGGACACTCTTTAAGCCACCATGAAAAGTTGATACTCCATCTGGTAGTACCAAGGACAAAAAACGCGCTTCATTTGGGATCAACTGACCATGATGCGTACCCTACCCTGGGATGATAAAACATATATAAATAGCACCGACCGTTAATTTAATGAAAAAAATATTAAATCTTTTAATTAAGATTTAAGTTTAAATTTTAAAAATGAAAAAAATAATATTGGGAGCTCACATTTGAGGGTTCGACAATAGTTAGGATCATGTGTCGAACAAAATATATTTTCAAATATCGAGTGATCCAGGTAAAAAAAAATGATAAAACATATATGAGTTTAAAATTCTTTTAAAAGAAGTGGTTGTTAAAAAGGTAGAGGATTTATGGGGGCATAAGCTGAATTGAAACAATTAATGGAGTACCCTCCCCCACCACCCCCCCCCCCAAAAAAAAGGAAGAACAAATCCCACCTCATTTTTTCTATCGCGTCATGTGGACCTGGTTTAAACTAAAATCAATTGAAATGAAAAAAGTTGAAGGGGGATGAAAAGATATTGAAATTAAATTATATTTGTACTAGAGTTGATATTAGTTTAGAATGCCCATGAAGGGCATTTTAGACATTTGCATTAAGGTTAGTGGGGTAACTCCCACTAACCACATCTTAACCACTCCCCTCCATTCTCTCCATGATGGTTGCAATACCTTTATAAAAAGAGTGTATTATATGTAAAAAAAAAAAAACCAAAGAGGGAAACAATGGTGAATGTTCTTGAGTGAAGAAAGAGAACATTATTCTCTAGAGAGAGAATATAGAGGGCATGAGAAAAATTTCGCGTAGGGAATTTTTGCCGTCCGCGATATCCCTGGGGCCGAGGTTGCGGCGTTGTGACATGCGGTGGTGGTTTGATTAACATCGTGATCACCATCCCGACCGCGAGATCCGATCGAGGGACGCACGGTCGATTTTTGGGCTCTACATATTCGAGGTATTTATACCCTATACCCAATCTATATTTATTTTTTTCCGAAAATTATTTATGAATGCTTCCGCTGCATGTAACTCAATTAATTCCGGTTTATGGGTAACATGACTCCAATCTTCTATTTATTGTACTTTTGGAATTTGAAAAATGTACATTATCTGAATTTGTTTGAGTGTAATATTTACAAGTAAAATGTACATTTTAGAAAGCGCAACTATGTTTCTCCGTCGACATCCAACAAAATGGGAGGCAACAGATGAGAAGTCCTGACAATGAAACGCCAAAAATAAGATATTTTGAGAGGAGTTCGAATTTTGTTAAGGTCGAAGGGTAATATTCTTTCTTTATTTTATTTATAATAGAAATTAAATCTTAAATTACGAATAAAAAGAATTATTATCACAAGGGCTATGCCAATAATATCCTGTCATCTGTCCATACAAACACTCACCCAAATGTCTTTCTCTTGTGATGGTCAATTTCCCAATACGCATTTGAATTATTGAAATAATAAAAACAGGTGCGTTATACCTCTCCCTTAATTTTTCATGGGATGAGGCCCCACATTTTTGTCATGCCTTTCATCACATGTTTTGTTGTTACCTTAATAATAATGCAGCCTTTTCAATTTGTCCAAATTCATGTGGCCAAATGGAATCCTTTGATACTTGGAAAGAAGACAAAATCATGATGGTGGATGACTCGCCTCGACACTCTGTCTGCATCAATGGGGTTTGAATGACCTTCAAAAATCATTTTGATGTTTAGAAAGCTTAAAGCCATCATGCATCATAAAAATATCTTCCATGTTAGTGATAATTTAAGAAATGATTTGATTTTTCCAAAATTTATTCGGTACAAAAGAAATAGAATTAATGTTTAGAATGGGTCTAATTGTTAATCATAAGAGCTTTAGTTATGTTCATATTTTTTTTATTATATTAAAATTTAAATTTAAAATCACTAAATTAAATAAGAGATTGTGATCATAAGCTATCCCTCAGGGACTTATGCTCACAATTTTCTTGGTTCACATAGATCCATCAATGATGCTACACCACAATGTATAATTTTTTCTGTGAAGTAAATTTGATTTTTAATGATTATAATTTATTTGAGAATTGAATTAAGAATAATTACTTATAATTATTTAATGATTATAATTTATTTAGCATTTTCTCTGTTTACACAGACTCTTTAATAAATTGAAAAAAGAAAAACATAGTGGCTCTTTTGATAAATTTATGGACGATGATATTAAGAATTTTCTGGTTTTTGATAAACAAAACTTGTGGTCATTGTGGCTCTCCTTATTCATTGTTGACTTTAATCGATGGAACAGAAGGAACTTCCGGTCATAATCTTGCCAAAAAGATATTTATTCAATTGAGTTGTATTAAACGGAACTTTATACGATATGGTCATATTTGACGCCAAAAACGAGAAATTCTCTCTCCCCCCACCCTCTCTCTCTCTCTCCCCCCATATCAATTATCCCTTAGAAAGAATAATTGCTTTGATTTTTTTTTTTTTGGCCCCGGCGGGGGGGGGGGGGGATTTGGGAGTGTTACTGAAAAGATCTCTTCTCGCGGAATTAGGGATCATAAATATATATATATATATATATATATATTATTATATTTAGATTTGAATTTAAGATTACTGATTAAATGAAGAATATTGAGGATCATAAATATTCGTCGGTGGGGAAGGATAAATAAAAGTAATGGGACATAACCCTATACCAAATTCAAAAGGGTTATCATCAATAAACCCTACATGCGAAACCCACAAAAGGACAGCTATCGACCAATGTTTGATATTCTTTATGACTATCTACCGAATGGTCTCAGTCGTCCAGATTTCCCACACGACAGGACCTTGGTCGCCCTGTCTTCCAGAACGATAGGGATTTAGTCGTCCCGCCAACTGAACGAATTCATCAAGCAAAGGTAACCGCCCCGATCGGTTATTCAGTCGTCGGTTCATCAACCGAACAAACTCTGAAGACTCTTCATCGTTCGAACAACCAATCGATAGCCAATAGCTCTAACGATTCCAAGGGAATGTCAAAATGTCCTAACAGCCCTGATTTCCTATTTGAAATCAATATCTTTAGGATCTTTCAATTGAGAAAACGATCCTGCCATAAAATGAAAGTTTCTCAAAGTATGAGAACCACGATCAAGTCGGAATATTGAACTCTCGAGATTTTCGGATCTGTTCGATAAGGAAAGTAGGGTTGAAGCACCCCGATGACGCATGACTTTCACATGTATAAGACATCCTAAAATCTTCCAAGTCAGGTACGTTCTCTGAGCCTCACACATTGAGCATTCTAATCACATGGAACCATTCCCTTGAGCTCTCAATCTATTTCTCTTTCATTCGAAAACTATTTTTTCTGACTTGAGCGTTAGAATCTCCCCGCCAAAATACTCTTCGGCGGTTTCTGAGGGTATTTCCTCCATTCTGACGGCAACCATTCAAATCTACAAGGAACAGAAATCTGTGGAGTCGCAACTCATCTCCAACAAATTGGCGCCCATCATGGGGCACAGATTAGAGCAACCTCTGTTATTCTGACAACTATGTCTCCAAAAATCAGAACATTTTCGAAATTCGTCCCTATTGTAGAAGGGCGCACTGCAACACTTTCTGAGCCGCCCTTTCTATAGCACCCGATCACTCTATTCATGATCATGTGGCCTCCCCTCGCTCGCCTTATCAGGATCAGGCCTTGCAGCCGGCGATCCCCGGCCAGCCGATTATGGCCCCTGCTCCAGAGCGAGTTAACTGCCCCCAAATGGAGAGGCTGGAGTAAAAAATTCAAGATATGAGTAAACAACTTGAGGGTCTTAGCCGTGCCTTTAGACCTGAGGGTCAGTCTTCTGTTGGGAGGTCTAAACGTCCCCAGCGACAATCGTCGCCCCCACGTCATAAAGTATCCAAAAACTCCAGATTAGATCCCCGCGATCTTTGAAAACAAGTCGAATAATTCGTTGCTGAAGAATTTAGGCGGGCTAATGCTCAGGGAAATCAACCTTCCCCCTATACTCACGCCTCACCTTTCGATCCGAAGGTTTCTTCAGAACTTATGCCCATGGCGTACTCCTACCCCCCATGAAAAGGTATAATGGGACAACAGACCAACAGGATCATGTGACCCATTTCGTGGCCAGTGATGATTTCTAAAAACATGTCGATGTGACCATGTGTAAATATTTTCCCACCACTCTTATTGGAAATGCGCTAACTTGGTTCAATTCTCTCTCACCATTGAGTATAAAAACTTTCTCCCAACTATGAGAACAGTTTAAATCACATTTCGTGATAAGTAGAAGGGTTAAGAGAAAGTCCACCTCACTATTGTCATTACATCAGAATGAGAAAGAGTCCCTAAGGGACTTCCTGGAAATATTCAAAACAGAAATAATGAGGGTTCCATTTTTGAATTATTCAATTGCGCTGACTGCGCTATTAACAGGATTACGACCTTCCGGTATGAAAGTATCGATCACGAAAAACCCTCCTGCTACTATTCAGGAATTTTACGCAGAACCGGGAAATATATAGTTCTTGAGGATCTTTGAGACGTTCGACCACAAAAGGGATCAATCCGTTCGAAAGGAACATAACCGATCACCCAGAAGGTCTCCACCAAGAAAGAGCCAAACGAATCCCCCTCCTTCACGGAAGTATAATAACTACACCCCACTGAACGAGATCCCTGACTGGGTATTAGCTTTAATCAAAGACAGCTCATACATCCGATCGCCCCCACGGCCGATCGAGGATGACTCCCACAAAGACAGAACAAAATATTGTTACTTCCACCGTGATTATAGCCATACGACAGATGATTGCAAGAAGTTAAAGGATGAGCTAGAATTCCTGGTGCGCGATGAGAGATTACAAAAGTTCATCATCAGGAGGGAAGGAGATCCCCCACCGATCACCGGCATGAACCATCGCGACGTGACCGAGCAGAGGATTGGCAAACCGCTTGGCCCCCAGTCGACAGAAGAGATGGAGTAATACTCCAAATTCAGAATGGACCAGTCCTTCAGAAGTTTCATCATTCTTTTGATAATCTATCAGGAAATGAATCAAGACGCTTGATCACGCCAATCTTTTACTTCCCGAAAACACTTCTTTCTACATCACAAGAAATTCTAGCGACAAACGCTGACAAACGACATGGGCGGAAGAGACCCATCATTGGTTTCACGGACGAAAATCTAGTCAGAATAGACTCAAGTCGACACGACCTCTTCGTGATGACCGTCAAGATTGAGCAACATGAAGTTAGAAGAATCTTTGTCGATCAGGGGGTAGGCTATAACCTCCTATATCGGGATGCTTTTAGACGAATGAGGTTTACTTTTACCCATCTCTAACCCCACGCAGACCCAGTCAAAGGGTTTTCAGGCCAATAGATATATCCCGAAAGTATTATCTCACTTCCGGTTGCTCTCGGGACGCCCCCTAACCATGTGACGGCTCCTGTCATATTTAACGTGGTGGATCTTCATTTGCTCTACAATGTCATTAAAGGTAGGCGGCCTTAACGCCATGGAAGTGACCCGGCACTAAACACATGAAGATCAAGTTTAGAACACCGCTAGAAATCGGGATACAATCATACGATCCGGAATCCTCGACTTTTGCTCCTAAGTGATCATCAGGCTCTATTGTTAATGACTCCCCCTCCGGACTATGAGGGCATTTTTCAAATTATTGAAACACCGACTTAATGGATTTTCTATAAACACAATACTTGTTCATATTGCTCAGAGGGCCATAATCATCCAACTCTTATCGTTCGAACGCGTCATCAATAAGGGATGAAACTCTCCAAACGGGTGGACGCGACCCCTCTATCTAAAGATTTCCTATTGTTCAGAGGGCCTAAATCGTCTAACTCCTATCGTTCGAATACGACGTCAATAAGGGATGGAACTTCCCGAACGGGTGGACGCGATCCTTCTAACTAAATATTTCCTATTACTCAGAGGGTTTAAGTCGTCCAGCTCCTATCATTCGAATGCATCATCAATAAGGGATGGAACTCCCCGAACGGGTGGACGCGACCCCTCTATCTAAAGATTTCTTATTGTTTGGAGGGTCTAAGTCGCCTAACTCCTATCGTTCGAACGCGTCGTTAATAAGGGTTGAAACTCCCCGAATGGGTAGACGCGGTCCCTCTATCTAAAGATTTCCTATTGTTCGGAGGGTCTAAGTTGCTCAACTCCTATCGTTTGAACGCGTCATCAATAAAGAATGGAACTCCCCGAACGGATGAACGCGGCGCCTCTATCTAAGGATTTCTTATTGCTCAGAGGGCCTAAGTCGCACGAGTTCTATCGTTCGAACACGTCATCAATAAGGGATGAAACTCCCAAACGGGCGGACACGACCCATCTATTTAAAGATTTCCTATTGCTCGGATGGCCTAAATCGCACAGCTCCTATTGTTCGAACGCGTCGTCAATAAGGGAATTCTCTGAACAGATGAAAACGACCCCTTTATCTAAAGATTTTCTGTTACTCGGAAGGTCTAAGTCGCCCAACTCCTATCATTCGAACGCGTTGTCAATAAGGGATGGAACTCCCCGAACGGCTGGATGCGATATTTTTATTTAAAAATTTTCTATCGCTTGGAGGGGTTAAGTCGCTTAGTTTCTATCGTTTGAACGCGTCGTCAATAAGAGATGGAATACCCCGAACGGGTGGACGCGGCTTGTCTATCTAAAGATTTTCTATTGCTTGGAGGGTCTAAGTCACCCAACTCCTATCGTTCGTATGTGTTGCCGATAAGAGACAAAACTCCCCGAATGGGTGGACATGACCCCTTTTATCTAAAAGCACGCTGGTTGTACGCGACAAGGATTACAACTAAAACAGCAAGATGACTTCTATTGCTGAAAAAGCAAAGGTTTCTTATTGAACAAACAAAAGTCATTGGATACAAAATTTTGAACGAAAGTTATGCATGATCAAGGAGGGGAGACAGCCGGACTTTAAGTCTTTGTCGCTTCCTCAATCGGGGGCAGAGCGTCGCTTAGACCCATACGAGGGATTATCTTTTCGGCGTCCTTTAATTTCTCAGATAATTTGCGTTGAGAGTCTTTATAGACAATGACATCCTTCGTGCGATATTCCTCAAATTCAGCTATTCTGCATTCCGTTTTTCGAAGAGACTCTTCTTGAAGTTGGGCCAACTTCTCAATCGATTGAAAACATGCCTCATGCACCGTATCCTCTGATTTTAACCTTTCGCATTGCTCTTGATATTAGGCCAACTCCAATTGAAGGTCTCTCAGCTCTTTTTCCTTCTTATTGAGCAACGCAGCGGACATACTCTCGCTCTTTGCAGCCTCTTTCTCCCGAACAAGGATCTCTTCATGTGCTCGAGTTGGACGGGTTAACTTAGAGAGATGCCTCTCTAAGTGACGTATCACTTGTTTCCCCTGTTGTTCTTGAAATTTGGCAAGAGTCATTGTCTGAAAGGAAAACTGAATCAACGAAGGCCAAAATAAGAAAGAACCCAACAAGTATAGAGAGAGCAATACCATCAAGGCTAAGGAATTAAGAGCCCCGCCGACTTACTCGTAAGACATCCTGTGGAAGTCGAGCTCACACCGATAAAAATCTAACCAGTTGGTGATACGATCCGCCTCATCCAGGTCTATATAGCTATATTACATATCCCCAGCACAAACGACGACGGTTCTCCGTTCTTTCGAGCTATTATTTCCATAAAAGGATCGGACGAGGATGATAGGCGGAGAAACCACCCATTCGAAAACCGCCCTACCATCTTGCCCATTGAGGCCTTGGAAACATTCGCTCTCGCCGTGGCGCCAGATGAAGGATCGTCTCCCGATCCTCGTTATTCGCCCATACCAGCACTCATTTCACCCGACGAACTATCTCTGTCCAAAACAGTAGTTTCCTTTGGTTTAACTGCTGTCGGGACCAAACAATCAGGTAAAATCATCGAAAGGCGAAGGAGAAGAAATCACCCTCCTCTTAAATGAAGATGATGACAACTCTCAAAGGGCCTTAAACGCCTCGGTAGAAGATCTAAGAAGGGTCTTAGACACCTCAATGTCCTCCTGAAGAGACATCTTCACCCTGGTTGAACTGGCTTATCAACAGTAACATTCTCTAGCCGGTATCATCAGGAGAATTCAAAGAATCAACCGGTTTGATTTTTTCCCTCTCTAACAAAAGGGACTTGTCAATTTTTCTCTTCTCCCCAATTAGCATGCCGGCCAAGACAGTATCTGATTATCCAGTAGGGACTCAACCTATATACTTCAATCGGTGGATTTATAATAACCACCGATTGACCGAATGAAGCGACCGTGCTTTGATGTGGCTGGGGGCTTTAACCCCAAAGAAGGCACTTCATCGGCTTTGGGTAGCATGGGCATGCGATCTTTATTCGAGAACTCAACATAAATGAACTTCTGCATCCAGCCCTTGTTAACAGACTCCTTATAGCAAAACCTCCGGTTGGATTCAAATCGAGTCTGCAACTTGTACTACCCCTTGGTCGAACTACTGTTTCTACATCTCATCAAAACAAAGATGGACGACAACATATCGAAATCAAAGTGAAGACAACAAAACCCTAATAAAGAAACCATAGCAACTACAAGACGCCAGGCACTCAGGATCAGAAGAGTCGGAAATATATTCTAATGACGTAGTACCTCAGCGAAAGGAGCCGTGTATGAAACTTTTAATCCATACCTAACCGATTGCAAGTATATCGGTACGCAACCCTCTGGCGCCGTATTCACCCTATCGACTTCCGTGACAAACACCAGAGTATAATCATTTCCCATTAACATCTCAGTTTGCACCTTTGGAGTTTACTCAGGGACATAGTACTCGTAATGTCACCAATGCCCGAAAAAGCCTGAGAAGCGGACATTTTCGCCATTGTGTTCAGAGATGACTTCTCTAACAGATCTCAAATGAGGATTAAAAGAGCAATGAGTAAAAAAGCTGGGGTACAAGGTCTTAAACGAACGTAAATCCTTATGAAACGTGCAGAAGATGATTCTTGAAAACTGAAACGACGAAAGTCATACTAAAAAGTTTCGCACATTTTAAATTATCATTACTCATGACGTCTTTTTACCAAGAAGACCACGAGTCGGGGGCAAATGATGGGATATAGGTCTTGACCCAATTCGGAAGGGTCAACATCAATAAAGCCTACACGCGAGACCCACAAATTGACAACTCTCGACCAATATTTGATATTCTTTATAGCTATCTACCAAAGGGTTTCAGTCGTCCAGATCTCTCGAATGATAGGGTCTTAGTCGTCCGGTCCTCTTGAGCAATAGGGGCTTAGTCATCCCGCCAACCGAGCTAGATTCATCAAAAAAGGTAATTGCCCCGATCGGGTATTCAGTCATCGACCTATCAACCGAACAAACTCTAAAGACCCTTCATCGTTCGAACGACCAATCGATAGCCAACAGTTTTAACGATTCCAAGAGAATGACAAAATGTCCTAATAATCCCGATTTCCTATTTGAAAGCAACATCTTTAGGATCTTACAGTTGAGAAAAGGATCCCACCAGAAAACGAAAGTTTCCTAAATGATAAAAACTACGATCAATTCAGAATATTGAACTCTCGAGATTTCTGGATCTGTTCGATAAAGAAAGTAGGGTTGAAACACCCCAACGGCACACGAGTCTCACAGGTATAAGACATCCTAAAATCCTCTAAATCAGGTACGCTCTATGGGCTTTACACATTGGGCACTTTAATCACAGGGAACCACTTCCTTGAGATCTCAGTCCGCTTTTTTTTTTTCTTCATTCGAAAACCGTTTTTTCTGACTTGAGCGATGGAATCTCCCCATCAGAGTATCCTCTGGCGGTTTTTGTAGGTATTTTCTCCATTCTGATGGTAATTGTTCAAGTTTACAAAGAATAAATATCCGTGGAGTCGCAACCCATCTCCAATAAAAAGATATACTAAAAAACAAATGGTGGGTTTCTGAATTTATTTCTCAGGTCAAAAAGGGTTTGTACGAGCCAAAACAACCATTATGCCCATATTATATTATATGAGTATTGCCTATGCACCCATACAATTTTTATTTATTCTCCTAGCTAAAGATTTAAATTAGTTTTCAGAAGAAACTCACGTATCGTGGGGATAATTTATTATACTCTCATTTTATTTATTTAAACAAGTTAAATAAATATTATACCCGTAAAAATGTAAATACAACTCAAAAAGTTTTTATTTTAATATTTTTTTGTCACTCAATGGTTTGTAAATGCATAAAATAAAATTGATTTAAGTAGATTTTATAACTCGCAATTATCCATTCAAAGAGTATTTATAATATTTATAAATAGAAATTTTATTTCTACTCAAATTGATAAAATAAAGGTCACAATTTCGTCTATTAAATAATTATAAATATATAAAAAATAAATTAGTGGAACTTATCAACCCTCTCGATTAATTTTCGAATCTTTTTAGTTTTTTCCCCTCAAATGTTTGCATATTTGTAAAGCCCTCCCAAATTGACATTTTTGGCATGTTTTTTGATAAATTATGGTGGCATCACCCGAAATAGCGACGCGTAACCAACAAGAAATGGCAACCAATTCCATTGGTGGGTTCAGATACTTTTGGTAAGATAGTAATCGAATTTGGTGTTTTCCTCTATATTTTCAAGGAATCTTAGTTTCTTACATCACATTTTGTGACTATTATTTCTAGAGTCATCGAAATACCAACTTAGTAATATTAATTTATTATTATTATTTTATTAAACTATTAAATATCTATATAGTATTCTTATGTACGAAGTTGGATGTACTATTAAAATATTTAAAAATTAAATAAATTCTTTAATTTACGAGCTATGACAAATCTTCTAAAAGTAATGTGATGGCCTCTCTCCGTTTTATTATTTGTGAAGTTGTGGATTTTTGTAATTTGCTTCTTTTTTTCCCGAAAAAAAGTTCATCAAAACTCATCGTTTTTTAAATTTGCCACGTCATCATAGACTTTCCGAAAACGATTCCAACCAGACTGCTACTGTCGTGATTTGATTTGATTCTCCTCTTCTCCTATAAAAGCCGGTCCTCTCTCCCTCGCTCTTTTCTGTCTCCCATATCCTCTCTCACTTCACTTCCAATTCCACTCGGCCAAAAAACTAGGAAACCCATAAGAGAGGGACCGATGGGCCATCCATCCTTGTTCTTCTTCCTTCTGGTCTTAATCTGCTGTGTCGCGACCACACAATCTAGATCCACCCCCGACGACGAGAACCCAATCCAATTAGTAACGGACGATCTTATTAACGACTTCGATTCCTCTCTCCTTAAGGTCCTCGGCGGTGCTCGTCATGCTCTCTCCTTCGCTCGCTTTGCTCAAAGGTTCACTTTGCTTCTCCGTTGACTTTTTCTTTTCCTTTTATCTTTATCCATTTTGTCCGTTCGTTTTGATTAGACGGTCGTGATTTGATATATATATTTTTTCCTTTTATAAGGTATGGGAAGAGGTACGAGACTTTGGAGGAGATTAAGCTGAGGTTTCAGGTTTTTTCAGAGAACATGAAGCTGATTAGATCAACTAACAAGAAAGGACTGCCTTACAAACTCGCCGTTAATCGTGAGTAGTTTATTCTGTTGGTGTTGTTTGTTGGACTCATTTAGGATTTACTCTTCTGTTCTTGTCCTAATTTTGTGAGACTTGTGATTTCCTATCCCATGTTCCAATTCTGACTAAATTCTAGGACTGGGCAATAAATAGTTCAAAAGGGTAAGAGGGTCCAAAATTTCATTAACCCATGTTGTTAAAATTTACTCTATAAGGTTCTGTCTTACTGGCATTTTATTCTTAACTTCGAACTTGTAGTCTATGGTGCGTGAACGATTCTTTGTCCCTGTCGTTTGGATATGATGCGATTCAAAAGTTTTTAACTTATGAGCTTATAATGTCCTGTGTTCCTTCCCTGTCCGTACTCTTGATTGAGCATAATTTTTATATTTTTGAATTTTGTCTGATAGAAGCGATTACGGCGTTTTATTTTGTAGATTTATTGCCTTCTAGTGTTGTAATATTTTTATATTTTTGAATTTTGTCTGATAGAAGCGATTATGGCGTTGTATTTTGTAGATTTATTGTCTTCTAGTGTTGTAATAAGGGTTAAAAAATGCTGGGCATGCATTTTTAAGTCATAAGATGGTTAACATCACTCAGGGTTAGCTACCGTGTTTTGAGTGAGGCAGGATCAATTTATTTCAGACTAGCCAACACATCTTGAGTAGAGGGGGACTGGTAGGAAGAGAGTTTTAATCTAATGAGCTTAGTAGATCTTGTTAAGTTTAATGAGGTAAATTTTTAGTGTAGCATATCCTGTAAATATGTTCAAAACATGATGACATCCTCTGGCTTTAACCTGTTTGCCTAATGCCGAACACAACCTCAAGTCTACGCCATCTCATTCTTGTATGTCTCTCTCCCAGAATTTGCTGATTTGACCTGGGAAGAATTCCAGAGGCACAGATTGGGTGCTGCTCAAAACTGCTCTGCCACCTTGAAGGGCAGCCATAAGCTTTCTAACGTTATCCTTCCAGAAGTGGTATGATCCAGATCTGATTATCTAACGCTAAGAAAATGAGTTAAATTACTTTCATGCGTTTGGTAACTGGGTTAGCTCTGATGAGAAGACTTGTTCTTTGATTGCTTTTGTTTTTAACTATTCATAGAAGATTACCGTTTGAATATTAGTATTGGCAGAATGTGTGAAATTCTAGTTTAGGACTTTTCCAGTTGGAAGTTGAAAGGTTTTGTTTTGCATCTTGCAATTGGAAAACACTATTTACTTTTGGCCAAAAGTGGTCCTGCATTTCTCATGATTGATGTGTTCAACTCATTGGTTGGGGGCGGTATTTTTATGAAATGACTAAGTTTCTTGTGCGTTGTAATCAATGAAAAATTGCCAGAAAATGCAATATCAAATAGCCATAAATGGTCCTGATTTGGTCATTGCAATTTTCAGCGGTTGGGGTACACATTTTTATGAAATGGATGCGTTCACTGTCTTGCTATGACTATGGTCCTGAAATGTTTTTCTATCTACTAAACAGATAGACTGGAGAGAAATTGGCATAGTCAGCCCCGTGAAAGATCAAGGCCATTGTGGTTCTTGCTGGACATTCAGGTTAGCTTGAGTAGGAACAAAATCTGCAACCATCAAAGATGAGTGTTGCCGCATTTTTTTTTTATCAGTTTTGCAACATTATGTATTGGCCTGTTGCAGCACCACTGGAGCCTTGGAGGCTGCTTACGCACAGGCATTTGGGAATGGAATCTCTTTGTCAGAGCAGCAGCTGGTTGACTGTGCTGGAGCTTTTAATAATTTCGGTTGTCATGGTGGTTTGCCATCTCAAGCTTTTGAATACATCAAATACAATGGCGGCCTTGACACTGAAAAAGCATATCCTTACACTGCAAAAGATGGCGAGTGCAAATATTCTTCCGAAAATGTTGGTGTCCAAGTGCTTGACTCTGTCAACATTACCCTGGTAATATTCTGCACATTTTCTTTGATTTCCTGCACATCTGTTTACCATAGCCAGACCATAAATGTGTTAATGAGCAAGATTCTAAATGCTGGATGTTACTTGCTTATATGCATTGACCGATGGCTCTTTGCTGGTCTCACTCTACTCCATTATGGATGTGGACTGGATTTAAGAATTTCAAGCATTTGTTATGTTTTACATGTTTCTACTCCTCTAAATTACTAAATTTCATGTGATCTACAGGGTGCTGAAGACGAGTTGAAGGATGCAGTTGGGACAGTTAGGCCAGTTAGTGTGGCATTTGAGGTTGTGGATGGTTTCCGTTTCTACAGTGAAGGAGTATACACCAGTGACTCATGTGGCACCACTCCCATGGTGAGTGGGAAATTTGGATTGTAGAAGTACTTTCATTCTAGTATATAGCTTATGATTTAAGATTTTAGCATATGCAAAGGCTTTTGTCATTCTTCATGGATTTATATTCATTAGTGCACAAAGTAGCTACTAACGCCAAGACTCTTAATATCTTGTCATCATGATCAATCTTTTTACCAGAGCCGATGCTTATGCGGTTGCGATGTATGGATAATCTTCTGACATTAACAACCTTGTTTGGCAGGATGTCAACCATGCAGTTCTTGCTGTCGGATACGGAGTTGAAGATGGTGTTCCATATTGGCTAATAAAGAACTCCTGGGGTGCTAACTGGGGTGACCATGGCTATTTTAAAATGGAAATGGGAAAGAACATGTGTGGTAAGTTTGCAGGTTCATCAGAAATCTTTGCTTGTTCCACGGAACATTCTATGCAATAAAATTTATATTTCAGAATTGCTTGCACCACCTGAGATGATTCCCTCAACTTTACTGGTTCATTATTATCTGCAGGGATTGCGACTTGTGCATCTTACCCTATTGTTGCTTGAATATTCTGGAAAAGCTGGACTCAGACTCTCCTGTAAAGTGTTAGAAGTGATTCAAAGGCCTTATGTTTGTCCCTAAGTCTTAATGAGAATGGTGAAGGCTTCATGAAGAAAATAAGGAACAATAAATCTGCCTAAAATGGCGTGTATTGTGTAAACAACGGTTGGTCTGTAATAGCCTGTAAATTCCCATGATGTAGTCGGGACTCAGCTTAGAAAGCGATAGATAAAACTGCATCTTCGTATGCTATTCACTTGAACATTGTCTCTGAAGCTTCTTTATATGCTTTATGTTTGTGTTTTTCAATTGCCCAAACCAGTTCTGCTTCCTTCTCCAAGTTGGCCCGGTATTTGAAGGTTGAGAAAATGTGGTCATAGCATTGCACAGTTTATGAATACATGTTTATGTTTTTTTTTTTTAATTGGGATTTGAAATTGAGATTATTACATTTGCAAAAAATGATTTTGAAATGGCCAGAGTCGAACCCGGGACTGGCGTGGAGCTTCACGCGCCCTTAACCATCAGGCCAACGTGTTGGGCTTGCATGGCTTATTTATCAACCTTCCTTTTTTTTTTTTGATTTACTACATAAAATTTCTTAATTATAGATCTATGTCGTGGGCTTCCATAATTTGCCATCCAAACGAAAAGTGAATATAAATATTGTTTAAGTGCGTACGTGATACACAAAAGTCGTATTCCGTCGGCGGGGATAGGATAGAATATCAGTTCGGGACGTCGGAGTCAAAAAGCCCTCCACCGGAGAAATAAGGAAACAGAGAGAGAGAGAGAGTGAAGCCAATATTGATGACATCTTCGATCCCCTAGAGAGAGAGACAGAGAGAGCAGAAATGTTGCCGAAGAGAAATCCCTCTCCCCACTCCACATCTCCCGATGAGAACACTCTGTAAGTATCATCTCTCTCTCTCTCTCTCTTTGCAGTTCGTTTAAATGAATCCGATAGCTGCTTAGGGTTTCGTTGAGTTCTGAGTTTTCTTGAATTTCTGATTTTCCGTTTCATTTTCTTCTTCTACGATTGAATCATCAATTGATAGAGTTTCTTTGTACGAACCTCTTCTCTCCCTCATTCAGTTTTATTGAGTTTCTTGAATAATTTTCGTTGCTCAACTCGGGTTTAGGATCGAGGTCGCTTTGGAGTAAAATTAGTTGAGTTTTCTTCAATTTTCTCTTTTTCGTTTTGATGTATTGCGTTGCTGTTTAGGGTTTCTATTTTGGGAATTTCTTGAATAATTTGGAATTCCAGTCTAAGGATTGGGATCAACATCACATAGGGTTTTTGTGTTCCTCCTTCCCGTGATTTACACAGATTTCATTTGATGAACAACGATAGTTTACATTTTAAATAATTTCTCTTGGGCTTTTACAACTAAAATGGTGTGCTTGGACTAATTTGACGTTTTGGATCAAGACTAACGTGGAGTAAAACTGAATACGTCTTATTCTCTGAGGGTTTTATATATCTTCTTCTTCCTGTGATTTTTGATATATTTGATCTTGATTACAAATGGTAGCTCTTTCAATGATAGTTTTCTTTCAGAAATATTCAATGAGTTTCTTGAGCATCTTACCGCTACTTTGAGGATCGGGATCAAGATCTCCATGGAGTAGAATTTCTCTCACTCTCTCACGCCTGTTCACACACACGCTCACATTTTTGGTATCTGCTGATGTCTATGGCTGATAATGATTGATTGTTTTTATTCTCATGCAAAATTATATTTGAGGTTGTACTTTCAATGCTTGTAATCTTTGTGGCAGTTAATTCTGAACTAGAATTATAAGTTTTAAAAAATGATGATAAACATATTTTTGGCATCTTTTAACCATAATATTTTCCAGACACTGATTATAGATGCATCTTCTATTGCACCAGGTTTCTTGATGTATTAAATGAAGCACCCTTATCCAGCCATCGGAAGCATACCCCAGTTTATGGAAGCATATTCTACTGTATCGTCTTGGCAAGTGCAAAGTTTATTTCCATGGAGTTTTGGTGCACTACATGATTTTCCTTGTAAGTGATGTATTGTGTGTTCACTGTTTTCAACTCTAGGCAGGTTATGCGGTTATTGCTGGAGCTGCCACATGGATACTTAAATCAATAGAGGACTTGATGCCTGAATTACTTTGCACTTTCAGTGTTGCCCTTTTAATTGCCACAGGTTTTTCTTTTCCCTCTTTTTTTACCACTTTGGTAGTTTCTTAGTGCTTGAAAGTGTTTGTGAATGAGTTGTCTGATTTGACTTATTACATTCTCGTTTTGTACAGATGTATATATATTTAACCCATTGATTCTGCAAGTTAGTTTTGTGATTTTGAAACGTGAGATTTTCATTCTCTTTCATGTTTTCAGGCATCATTCTTTTATGAGGCATTGTTAGGAATTGGAGTTGGAGTTATTTCATGTTTTTTTAGAATGTATTGTGTGGTACTACAATGAGAGTAGATCTAGAAGATAAGCTTTTTATGTGCTGATGCTATATAGATTGGATACATTTTCAAAATGGTGTTTAATATGATGATTGAGGGGTCAGATGGGTTGTTTTTGTGCTAGGATCATGAACCTGGAGGAGTTGCTCCAACTGAAATGGCAAGGCTTCCTGGCCTAAATATTGACCCAAGACAGTACTTTTACAGGGGAGGAGTGTTAAAATCATCTCTTACTTCACTTGCTTGGGGCATTTTGATATGTTCTTGTTGTTAGATAGTTTAGATATGAGTCAGGAGCACATGAAGCCACAAAGCGTGGCTTTATTGTTTTCAGGAATAAAATTCTTATGATCCCCTTTGTTGTCTGCAGGAAGCCACTAAGTGTGGGCACTTAAAAATATAAGTTGTGTATTGGATGGTAAATTCACCCAATATTAGTGATGTACATGTGAATTATATACTTTTTAGATGGTGGACACTTTTTGGATACATTTTAGACATTTAACAGATATTTCAGATGATTGTAATTTAGGTGTTGTTTTAGTTATTTAGGAGGATTTTTTTTAATTGCATTTATTGATATATTTAAATTATAAAGTTTGCTTAAGTCTGAAATGGAAAAAAAAAACAAAAAAGAAAAGAAACTTTAGCATGATGTCAAGTTGGTATCAGTCTAGAATTAAGTAGCTACGGTGTGCTTTGTTGTACTCTCCAGATACTGTTTAGTTATTTATTTTTTTAAAAAAATTTTGTCTGGTAGTGTGCATATGCTCTCATGGATTTGGGTTCTGTTTCTTGAGGTTATTCTAGTCTTATCTACAAAGTCTCAAGTATATGCATAGTTAGTAGAAGCTCCTGAATCTTTATAGTGTGAAGTTCACTGAATCATTAAATTTGATCTTTTGTATATAGTTATTGCTACGTAATGTCACAGTGCTCAGGTGCATGAAATACATGATATTTTACTTGTTGTCATTACTTAGTAGAAGCAAATTTTGTATGATGCGAGTTTCCCGATGTAAATTCTGTTGATCGTAAAATCCTGATCCCTTGCTTAGAAATTTCTTTTTCAAAATACATAAATTGGTCCATTTCTTCATTACGATTTAACTTCATGCACTTATATATTTTCTTTGTTTTAGATTTTGGGCTAGTTTAGTGTGACCATCGTAAGGTTTTATGGCTTAATTGCTGTTATACTAATTGAAATTACATTACCGTTTTACTTCTTGATGCTTTAGGTGTTTTCCAACAATATCTGGTGTACCAAGTCCAGAAGATACGATTGCAGGTGAAACCTTTTTATTGTTTGATGTAATTTTAAAGCTCACTTGTATTGAATAGAGTTGATTATCATTCTGTACTCTTATCATCCATCCCTGTAAAACAAAAAATATCATATTATGTGATGTAGATGGTTCAAAGATTACGAACATTGTAGTCTTAACTACTATGTGGAAATCATTCCATGTGAGTCTATTTCTTACCTTGAATTTGGAACCCAAACCTTGACTTGAGCTATTGACTACTGGAGTGTTAACAAGAATTTCATACTTGCTCGTGTTCTTTAAATCTTTTGATGAAAGCTTAAAAATGTTCCTTTTTTTCCAATGTAACCATAAAGTGTTTATTTGACTTTGTAGGGATACTATAAGTTTAGCCAAAAGTTGAAGAATATTGTCCGCCTGCCTTTCGCAACTATTGCTTATGGTACGTATGAGCTTTCAGATCTTGATTGCTTGTCTATCCATCCCCCATGATTACTGAGACATTTTATACATATGAAAAGAGAGGTGAACACACATGATTTTAAGGAAATTTTTTATAAGTTGGAATACTTTGTGTAGATGAGCTAATGAAGTGTTTTTGTTCATAGTCAAGAAATATGATGCAAAGCAACTGTGTTTGGGTTCCAATTCTGTCTTTGGGAATGGGGGTTGCAAGTATGCCAACGCTATGCTAATTATTGTGTTACTTTGTTGCTTTAATAACATACTTGAGAGGCATTTCATGCAGGAGGTGCTTTTATTTATTTTTTCTTATTATTTTGTAAGCTTTGCATCTTCCTGCATTTGTTAACAACTTTAGAGAATGTCATTTTCCTGCAAATTTGAAATCTTTTTATGCCCTCATTTTTGTCCTTCACAATAATTTTCTTTTTTGTGGCAAATCATGACTGTGGTAGGTACTGCTGCTATCCTACTTGTCATGGTATGGAAACCTCATATTGGCGTACTTTCTATCTCCACATTGGTGAGGTATGTTTACCTACATGGTTGCAATAGGATCTTCACATCTCAGTACAGAAGTCATGTTATCTGTTTTCTTATTTTGCTTAAAAGTGCTCTTTCTACCTCGTTGGTGCCCTTTGGTGCTGGTTTCCTACTAGTCTTTAACTTGTTGGAGGGATGAATTGTTCTTTAAATTTTCATTTATGTGGATAGTTAAAAGCATTTTTGCAATATGGTTTTGTCTCACTGTAGAAATTTGTGAATATGTGTTATATTACAGTATCAATGCAATCTTATGTAGTATTGTGGTAATTAATATGATCATTTATTGCCTTCCCCCCCCCCCCTTTTGACCACCTCTTTTTCTTACTTCTCTCTCTGGGTGAGATGTGATCAGGCAACAAAATTTATTCAACTTTTTCATTCATGTTCTTTCATTTTTCACCTTGAAAATATGTTGTATACATAATGGACGCATTTTGGTAGTAGTTGCAAAGAATATTATTGTTAACTAACATAGTAGCACTGAGAAAAGATCTTATAAGCTAACAAAATTAAAATGCAGTAGTAGATCTTCTATCTCCACGACTAATCCTCCTGTTTTCAGTTTCTCACATGGCAACTGTCTTAATCCTTTTTCATACTTTTCACGAGAATCTTTGGTAACTTCTTCTTTATTGTTGAAAATGTTCACTGCTTTAAATAGTAAAATTCATTTTGGTATTGGAATTGGAGAACAATTGTTTCAGATTTAATGTTCCTTTCTTTTGGCGGCTTCCTCTTTGTTTGTCGCTAATTGCTTTTTAACTATGTTTATTTCTCACTTGGTTTCTCCAAATTTCAATGAAAAAGTTGCTAGAGACTCCATACCCAGAAAATAGAATTATTTGTGTTGATTATCTTTGTCAAGGGTGACACGGGAATTGATCCTTTTTTCTTTTTTCCTTGCATAAATTTCGACACCCATTTTGGGACAAGAAAATGCAAAAGCATTGTCATTGGGATAGAGGTGTTACTTTCTAAGTTAATAAATAGTTCTCAATAACAATGGTTAGTATAATATCTCTTTGTAGAATGACAATATTTTAGCACTGCATGGCATTATTTTAGCACTGCAATATCTTCATTTTTTTTTTTGTCTTTTTTGAAATTTATTGTGTTGTCCTTCTGAAATTGTTACTTGTATTCATTCCATGCTTCACGAGCATCAGTCATAGATGATTTGCATCAAACCCTAGGGATTTGGGATGCCACATTTCACTGGTGTTTAGTTCTGAGCCTATTTGCTAAGCAGAAACCTTTCCTGAATTAGTAATAGAATTAGAATAGATATACTGCTTTCTCTGCTGGCATCCAGATCCTCCATTGGACCCTTAATGGATATTTTCCAAATAATTTTTTTACTGATGTTTTCTTTCTAATCTACAGGATTATAATGATAGTCGAGGCAATATGTACTGGATCTTTCATGAGCATGTATATTGGTGAGTCTTGTGACATGCCTGAGGGATCTTATTTAACATTACTTGTTAAATACTTTGTATAAATTTCTATTGACTTTGTTGTGGCGCCTAGAAATCTATATCAAAAAAATCATAACCCAACACGTGAGACTTTGCCACTGCATGTTCTAGACAGCCAGCCTTACTTGCACAAGCTTAAACACAGCTTTTTATGGTTTAAACCTCTGATGGCCACTTGACCAGAATGGAGTAGATTCTAGCCATGCCAATACCCATCTCAATCTAGAAGCCTATATGTGAATGAAACTTCCATCTTCTGGTTGATCATTGATACTGCACTGCCTATCTTTCAGAATTCCTATTTTTGCTAAGATTTTAACATCAACTAGCCATCTAAAAGTGTACCTGAGTGGTGTTTCAATCTTCCTACCTTTCCTGTCATTGTTGGCTTTCCAACTGTAGCGTACCTGCTACTTTCCTTGATGTTATTTTTCCTACTTTATTTGCTTTCGTTCCTTGTAACACTGGAACGGGTTTAATATTCAGATGCATAAATTTTATATGGTATAATTTCATTTAGCATTTTTTTCAATAATATTTAGCCTGATTTATGTTTGGGCTTAAGTCTTTCACTTTAGAAATTTCAAGAATTTTCAACCTATTTCCCGAATTACGTTGAGACACAGGATACTGTCGATTGTTATTAAGCTCTGTCTAATCTTCGCATGACAAAATCTCCAGGCTCACATTTCTCTAAGCCAGCTTTATGTATATGCTACACTAGTTCATCTTTCATCTCATTTATCTTGTGGTTGAAATTAATCTTCAATCGTTTATTTCTTTTATGGACACATCAGGGACTTATCGTCCTAGTGACTAACCTGTGCCAACATCAGAAATACTCTATTAAATATGGATATGTACTCTCAAAGTTATCTGTGCTGACTTTGTAAATTGTGCCATTTATAGAGCAAATTACTTGTCAAAGTCTTAAACTATGCTTTTGCTAACAATAAAGGTTCTAATCTTTAACTTCTAATGTATATCATTCTAAACGGAAAATTTTAACAAGGGTCTCCCTAACTGACATTAGCGAAAGTCTATCGTGACAAGTGAGCAACTTGGAATGACCACCTCCCTTCTTGCTCCTCTCTCCTCAATCACATTACGGCAAAGCTAGGTTTTTGAATCTCTCCCCTTCCTCCTATGCAGTTTACTTTTCCTGCATTGCATCAAAAGCAATCTCAAATCCCCACAATTTGCATACAGATCAATAAGAGCATCCCATCAATTCATTTCCAATTCGTTCTTTATATACATCACCACAATAATACCCACAAACACGGAGGTGAATCCCAATTGTCTTATGAAAGGGTTGGGAGAGAGGAATGGTGTGACAGGAGAACTTTGTTTATTACAAAAACAAAATTTAGATCCTTATCAGTTAGAAAATGAAGTTTAGGACCTTATTTGTTGGCAAAAGTATAGTTAAGATCTTGGAAAGTAATTTTCTCACTATGTATATCCTGTTCAACTATTTTGATACTTGCAGGTTATATACACCAGTACAATTCATTGAATTCTCAACCTGATGTTCTGAAGTCTCTGTATTCTCCACTTCAAGCATCAAGTTCTTTGGAAGGGATTAGGTATTATTTCTTCTCTTTATCTTTTCATTTTTTCAGGAAAATAATTGATCATTCATCTTTTGCATCACTGTTCAATTTCACTGGATTTGGCAATGATAAGTGATTAGTTGGTGATTTTGGGATAGTCACGCCTTGCTTTTTTCCCTCTTGTATTTCAATTTTCAATGGATCAATTTTCTCTAAAGAAAGTGATTTTGCTTTCCATAAAAGTGTGCATTAAACAGTTTGATTTTTTTATGCTCGTGCACTAGTTGAAATGGTCATGATCTCCATTTAAATATGACGTTCCTGAGAACTTTGGGCATGACTGTGTAATGTCTGAATATCTATGTTAACAAGTTTAGATATGAGTATGAACTTTCATGCATTCTTGAGATGCCCCAAACCAAAAACTAAGATATGGAAACGATGAAAAATATGCCATTTGTTCTGGAGTCATTATTCAATTTTTCAGTGGAAATCTATTCTCATGTTTTATTTTGTTTTTGGCCTAAAAATAGATATTGAAATTCTTTATCATTACTAAACAAATTAACAACAACAAACAACAACCAAGCCTTTATCCCAGTAAGTGGGGTTGACTATATGGATCCTTTTACGCCATTGTACTCTATTTATATCGCATGCTCACCTATATGATTTTTCATTCATTTTTCCCTTTGATGTATCCAGGGGCCATTCATTTTTTTTTTTCCTTTTATTTTTGATGAAAAAGAAATTTTACTATACTCATCAATGGTAAATTTAACAAGGGGCTGGAACCAACACAATCAATGCTATCTATGGGGGGGGGGGGGGGGGCGAAATTAGAAACTTATGCTAGGAAGGATGACATACAATATACTGGGGGCAGATGTTATAACTTTTAGGAAATAAACAACATTTTAGACTTTTAGCAACATTTATAAACTTATTGTATTTGTAATCCAAAAATACAATATGTACAAAGTGAAGGACCCAGGTATTGATACAGTTCATCTCATTGTTTTCTTCTTTGTAGTACAATTTTTTTGTAGATTTACGTTTTCATTTATTGTTTTGTTCAGCACACTAACAATTGAAAATAATTTCAATTTTCAATTTTAATAAAATAAAAATTTTAGAGAAATAAAATTAAGGGATCTTAATGTCATATTATGGGGGCCTCATTTCAAAACCATAGTGTTTAGGGTCTTCGCTGGGTCTGGCCTGAACCAGAAATGGTCTTAGAACCACTTGTGTTCTGGGAAATGATCTCAATAACATGTTTGTCTTGACAAAAAACAGGTTTAATCATGTGCCACCACATGGCCTTTTTGGTAGAAAAGAAGTTTTATTAGGGTGAGAAAAAGAGCACAAGTATAAGTTTTAAGAGGATGAGAATGCAAATACAGAAAACTAAAAGTGGATTGCTTTCCAATATCACCCCTCTAGACATGAGCCTAGAGGGAAGTATAAAATACGATCTTATTCCTATGAGAGAAAGACAAATGGATTGACATATGAAGATCCTGGAAATCCATCCAAATTCACAAAAGGAGCAATTAGAGCTTATTTCCACAACTTAGATGCATCTTTTTCCCTCAAGAACCTCGTAAACTTCATTGAAAGAGAATCATATGCTTGCACATATGATGGTTGCCATTTTAGTGCCTATAGTTTTATTTGGGCTTCAGAATCCTGACATGAAAGCCTGGTTGCATGGTGTTCAATCACATACAGATATCTGAAGCCATGATGAGTTGGGCTAAGTTTAAGTCACTTTTATTGCCCAAAAAGGTCATTAAGTTAATCATCAAGTTTGTGTCATTACCATTAGTTTGTAGTCTTTAATTCGTGAAGCCTTCCTTGGGGCAACAGATATGATGGTGGTCGACTTTCTGATCAACAGATGGCTTTGTTGCAATACCAACGGGAAAACCTACACTTTTTGAGTGAAGAGGTATGGGTTTTAGCAATTTTATATCCATTGATGTTGGTGGTCATCATGTTGCATTCCCTGCCATAATTATGATCACAGTTCCTTTTTGGTTGATGCTTGTATCAACGACTGCAGCAGTACTGTTGGCAATGAGTGCAATTTCTATTTTGTTTTACTGATTTTCTAATGTTCTGCAGATTCTACGGTTGCAAGAATGTTTAAGCAAATACGAGCGGTCTAATGATGGAAGCACGCCTCAGGTGATCACTGACCATCGGTAGTTATTTTCAATTGTAAAATCAGTCCTCATGTACTTGAAAAATTGAAGAACTCTACTTTTACATAAATTTTCTTACTTAAGTGGGAGCCAGATGGTGGGATGTGTTGTGGTTTTGTCATTTTCTAGTTTTTTCCCTCGATATCCATGAGCTTATAATGTGGTTCCACCATGACTAACCAAAACCGTACTGGTTTTTAGGTTGATCTTGCCCATCTGTTAGCAGCTCGTGATCAGGAATTACGGACACTTTCTGCTGAGGTAATGAGGAATAATTTGGTGGCTTTTATGACGATACAAATCTCTAGAAAATTTTCTTTTTTTGATATTCCATTCTTCCACTTGTTACTTTTTACCGGCATCCTTTATGTCTCTTTATGACTAGGTGAGCCATAAATAGTAGTAATACCATTTCTAGTCACAAGAATATGCACTCTGATGATCTAAATTTAGACGTATGCCATTTTTGAAATTTTGAAGAATATGGTTCATTCTTATTTTAACAACCAGGAATGCACCATGTGCAAATAGTTGATTCTAATCATTAGGTATTATGTAAGAATCACTTGTGGTGCAATTTATCAGCAAGTTGATAAGTCATTGGGGAATCTAAATAATAATTTCTTGTGTCCGTAATACAGGCTAATGGCATGCCTGACATGACATAGGTTTGTCTCTCTGCAGATGGATCAACTTCAATCTGAGCTAAGGCTTGCTAGATCTTTGATTGCTGAGAGGGACTCCGAGATGCAGCGAGTTCGCACCACCAACAATCAGTACGTTGAAGAGAATGAAAGGTTAAGGGCAATATTGGGAGAGTGGAGCATGCGAGCAGCAAAGGTACACTCTGATTACCTGATGCACCATGCATTTTTCATTCGATGTGCCACATTAGTCTAAATCTCATCGTTAATTCATCTCCAGTGTGAGAATTGTTGGTGGTTTTCTTTTCTTTTTTTGGGAAAAATTTTATCCTAATATATATAAATGCATGAATTGAAGCTTGAACGAGCATTGGAAGTTGAGCGCATGTCAAATTTGGAATTGCAAAAGAAAATTTCAACGCAGAGAAGTCACCAGAGTGAATCATCTGAGCAAACAGAACGGCTTGGTGCATAATTTTATAAGCGATGCATTTGTTTGTAGAGCAAACAGAACAGCGTGGTGCATAATTTTATAAGTGATGCATTTGTCTGTACTCTTTTTTTTTGTGCATATAATGAGACTTGAATCCGAATTTATTACAAGGTGAAAGTGAAGGGGAAGGTGTCACTTGGCTTGTTTGTACCCTTATTGTTAATCTCAAGGGCCAATCTACACCAAAAGTAGATGATATTATCACCATTGGTCCAAATGTTGTTGCCAACCCAGTACCACGGCTGCCCCTATTTTTTCGCTTGTTCCGCTATTTGCAAATTGGGCTTGTTTGGGCTAAACACGATCAGCCCAATGTTTCTGTTTAGTACCGAATAGCAGTGGATTTGAACTACATGTGCCCCTGTGGAAGTTGGCCGCTAAATTTCAACACGCAATTTAGCTTGTACGATCAACTTCGCCCATTCAAGCTATGCGTCTCCTGGCCACATTAATGTTGGCACGCCTATTCCGCTCGGCCCAACGAGGCCGCAGGATCATTCAAAACAAAGCTCAACCATAGGGGCTGGGCAGGTTACCAAGTTACTACACTTGATCTTAGCCGAAAGGCCGAGAAAGATATGTTACCAAGTTACAAGCACCTCTTGCTCATGCGTCTCTGCCCTCGAGCAGAGAACAGAAACATTTCCGGGAATGTACCCAAAACAAGGAAAAAAAAAAAAAAAGAACATTCCTGGAGGAGCAAACAGAGGGCCCATCCATGCTGCTAAATTAGTGCATGCAACCATCTAGACCTACCTGTAAAATAAATTATTGCTTAGCCTTGCTTTTTTTTTTGGGGGGGGGGGGGGAATAGCACGAAAGGCGCCAAATCGCGCGGAAATAGGGGACTGGCACCCTAAAATATGAGTGTTGAGCAAGGGAGCTGATTATTGGGTCAGAACTCAACACACCCATGCTGCACTCTCATGGAATCAGCCCAGCCTATCACACAATTTCTTAGGTTAGAGGATGTGTTGCTGGTATTCTAGTACAGCTGTTTGCAACAATTCCATGTAGCAAGCCATCGTCATGTTGCACCTTGGCTCTGGGTATGTGCCATCATTGCACATTCGTGTGCAAACTGTGTCAGGGATATTGATAGTAAATGGCATTGTTATTCTCATCTCTGCATCTTTAATCAAGCCCCTAATCGACATTGCCTTAGAATTAACGGCCTTCAATCGACTTGACTATTAATTGCCGTGTGACTAAGTCTTTGGATTTCACGGTCTGCCAACCACAGAATTGCATGTTGCCCTTTGGGCACCACCCCTCTTGGTTTTCCATCTGGTTCTGTTTGGACATCTATCAAAGTCTGCAATAAATATTCTTACATCACATTCATCAACCGTGAAGGATTCAGAAGAGATAGGTCTTTGGGATTTGCGTCATGCCCCTTTTCCTCCGCAGATAAATCACCGGTAACAGTTGCATCAGTAGTACGGGCCATATTCCAAGGTCTTAGGATCCACAAGTTGTTGAGCCATTCTCTTTTGCGCACATAATACTCACCAATTAACCATGCATTTGTTCAATGAGATTTTGAGAAGGATAAAGAACCAAATAACACAGGCCACATCTTCTTCAATGAGATTTTTTCACAACTATGCATTTGTTCTGATTAAACATTAAATTTTAGCTTAGGGTAAACACACCAATAAAAAGTAGCTTGATCAAATGACACGTAGCATTGTTCAACTTAAAATGGCACAATTTTCCAACATAGAAGAGATGACACGGACACGCACACAAAACACTAAAAACTAAAAGCACATGATTGTATCTAATCACTTACAAGCCAAAGTGGTCAAGCAAAACAAAGTATGCAAATTAACTTATCTAAAACAGACAAGTTATAAAGGTAGCTTATTAGTGCTTTGCTGTCCTTAACCTTCTGTATAGTTTCCGCCAAGTGATGTTTCATTCTTTTTTTGTGCTTTGTACTTGATCCACCGTCTAGTATTCAGAGTTTCGTTCTGATTAATTTAATCTTCGGAAGGAGCTCTTCTAACGTTATTTTTACCACTACCAAGACTCGAATTCGAGCATTTGGTATGAAATTCTAGTGCCTTTCCAAGGGATGTTTCATGAAAAGCCTCGAAAGGAAACTGATTTATGTACAGTTGATCTGTTATCTCAGTGGCATTTTTTTTCTTTAATCCACCTGCGTACTTACCCAAATGATATCCGCATCCTTTGGTTGAGTTGCTGTTAAAAGGTTAACGACGGAAACATGTCAGTCTAATCAAGGCTTACTTAAGCTCTACTTTGAAAGTGTTGACCATGTAAATAAATCACCAAATAAAGCCTACCAAAGGTTAACTAGATTGTGCATGCCCAGAAGTCCTGCATGAATCTAGAAAAAGGCCAATGATATGTCATGGGAGACCAGTGATAGAAAATTTTATATAGCAACAGGAAAAAAATTTGCAGCAGCTACCACTTGAACATACAAATTGTTAAATGACAATGCTAATCCATGCCTCGACCTACAATTATCATCTGATGTTTGCTCAGATGCGTTTATTGCAGAGCACTATTAGGGTTATGGAGTAAAATTTTTATATGCTTGTTCTAGAACGAGATTTGCTAGTTTCTTAAGTCACGACAGGTTTTTTTAGAATGAGAATGAACAAAGAGTGCAATGAAAAGGAGGTTCCAACAGTTATGGAGGACAAGCATGGCTTTCTTCTAAAATTGGCAGGGGAGAGCAAGGTTCAAAAAGATGAATGGCAGCAAATCCAGGTTTATGGTCTTTGACAAGGTGGCTCATTAAGGTTTTAAGGATGAGAGGTTTGAGTTGGTAGAAAGGTGGAAACAAACTTGAATACCTTGGCAGCAGATCCAGGTTTAAGGTCTTTGACAACTTTTTGATATACAAATTGTTAAAAGAACTTTTTGATATAATAATAATTTTAGTTTTTAAAGAGAAATTTTACTTTTACTCATAAATTATATATATAAATATCTTTATATACATTTACTCTTCTATAAATTATGCATTAAACATGTGTTTAGGAGAAAAAATCAAATTTGATTAGAATGCAATAACTAAGGTGTTTCACCAATGGTAAATGAAATTATATTTTCTTTATGAATTATTATTAGCTTTGTGACTGCTCTGTTGTCAATCTTATTTAGTGACAAGCGATGTCTTCACCCTTAGATTTGTCGATTGTCGACTTAAACAAAACAATGAGAGGTAATATCAGTGTTCTCTCGTTTCCAAGCTTGCCTTATTAGCATATTATTTTCTTTTCATTCTGTTGGTAAATATGCCCACAGCATTTTACCTTTGATTAAATATTTAAAATTTGAATGTTGGTGATTAAGGGAATAACTCCCACTAACCACCCTTCTCTCCCCATTTTACTCTAACATGGATGCAATTTTAAGATTGAGTCTTCTTCCTTGTTTAATGCACTGCTGCAATTTCTGATAAAGTATAATTGAGAAAAACAAAAATACACGTATTCGACGGAGAGAGAATATAGAGAGTTTAGGAAAAATTTTGAGTAGAAAATTTTTTGTGTCATTCTAATCAACGGATTTAGGGTCGCAGTATCGTGAACACATGGTGGTGGCTCGATTAACCTCGTAATCATCATCCCGATCATACAATTTGTTCGAGAGATTTGCGGTTCACCGTCCGATCGATTTTGAAAGCCCTTCATATTGAGGTACATACCCGATATTTTAATCTATTTAATTTTTCTAAAAAATTACTTCTGCTGCCTTTGTGCATAATAATCCAACACATTCACATTTTGATGTTGCACAATTTTTGTCACAGCAACTCTACAACACTGCTACAATTATTTGATAGTTCAATTTTGTAAGTATTTCGATAGATGTTTCTCTTATTTCATTCTCTCCATGCTCTCCCATACATTCGATTGACAATTTTCAGAACAAAATTCTAGTTTTGATTATATGAGTTTATGAGCTTAAAGTAGTGTTTCCTTGAAAAAGGAATGATATATATCTCTAATTGGGTTATAGTGACAAGACATGAGCTAGGAATTGATTTACATTGTTTAAGATTTATTTTAATTTATCAAGTATATCTGTTTAAGGTGATTAAGTAGTTTAAACTCATTTCCTAGTTCAGTAAGGTTAGTAGAAATCATTAAACTTCGTGAAATTGGTTATAAAACATATTTTGCAAAAGTGCTATATTACCTGTTCCTTTTTTACCAATGACTGATTGACAGCAAAAATGTGTCCCATATGTGATAGTATTAAGTTGTAAAATTTTAATATTTTTTTATAAAAATATTTATTTTAGTTAAAAAAAATATTATAAATTTTCCTAATTTCTGTCTTTGGTGGTTGGTTTCTATTCTTGCCGTCATACGTGGGACTTTGAAATTGAATGCACACTTCCCGGGATGCTCCCATGCTTGAGAAATGAGAGGCACAAAGTACATCATAGTATCATAATTACTATTATATTTATTTTATTGACCAAGAAAATAAGTGGTATAGATAAGTGTCGGAAACAGGGGACCCTATAGGATAAGCTTGAAACGTCGGACCCCAGCAAAAGATATCGAAAAGGACAGCTTACCTTGTTGTCCACCCAACAACCTGCCCTTCGTCGGCCACGCTCAAACCAAGATATCTATCATCTTTCATCTTCAGATCGCGCCTGTCCTGTAAACCTAACCTAATCACCTCCCTCACACGCTAAAGGCCAACAAAACCTGTTTCACACATCATATGCATCTATCCTAAATGTAGGCGGCGGGTGAAATACCTTAACATCACTTAATTTATTTTATTATAAATAAAAGTTAAATTTTTTTTAAATTAAGTTATTGTTAATAATTTTTATATTAAAAAATTTACTTATAACAAAGAAATCAATTATATAAATTCTTTTAAATTATTGTACTCTATTTTATATCGTAGTGTTTATTTATATTATTATTATTTTTGTATGACAATAATATTTTTATTTTTATCTCACTAAATGAGATTAACAATATAAATATTTTTATGTTATTGCAATCTATATTTATCATTTTCAATTAAATAAAAATATTAATTTTTCAAATAAAATCATAGTACTCATCTAGAATTTTATTTTTTTTCTTCCTAATTAGAAGAGGATATATGAATATAATTATTTATTGTAAAACTTTTTAATTTATTATAGGATATTTTATTCGATCATGTTTTATTGCAAAATTTCATTTGTTTTGGCAAAAAAAGAAAGGTAGGCCAAGGCCAAGACGACGTCGTCCCAATGGCGGACCAATTAGCCGCGTCGTTTTCCAACCTCAACATGACAACTAGTAGGGGTGTAGTCGAGTCGAGCCGAGTCGAGTCAATATACTACCATACTCAAACTCGACTCGATTGAAAATTATCCTACTTGATACTCGACTCGAACTCGATCGAGCCTGAATTTTCAAACTTGAACTCGACTCAAAAGGAATTTTGCAATACTCGGAATCGACTCGACTCGATTCGAATACTTGTAGAGATCGAGTTTGAGCTCGAACTCGAATATAAACTAAAATTTAAACTTAAAATTTATAAAAATTTAACTTTAAATCTGAAACATCTCATAAAAATAAATTCAATTCAATTATACATTTAATAACATGATTAAGCTACAAGAGAATATGCAAAGCCGTCAAGTTACTGTGTCCACACAAAATATCAACAAAATAATATGATTCTAAGTCCACACAAAATATCAACAAAATAACATAATTCTGCTTGTAGCTCTGCCGCATCTTCTACCTTTCCTACTTTTGTTGGTATTTGTTATTTTAACTACCCTGCAAAACCATTAAATTATTAGTGATTCCACATAAAATAATTGAAAACCAATAAAATATCAATTCACTTCAATAATTTATGTCAATAATCCAAAACTTAGTGCATTAATTAGACATATATCTTATTATACCGCACTAGTTGCTGATTGAGTCCACAACAATAACAAAGAGACCTACATGCCAAACTTTATCATTTTAGTTGATAAAGTTATATGATATACATGCAAACCTATTCTCAAACCTTGGATTGGAAGCCGAATCACAGTTAAGCTCTTTTCCTTCTGCAAAAATACAAAAATAAAGTAATAATAAGTTATATGATATAACATTAAAAGTGATATATAAAATACATAAAATTGAAATTGATATATAAATTTCTTACCTTACTTTTCTTCTTTACTCCATGAAGATTACAACACCAATCTCCCCCACAAAGCAATACTTGGACTGTTTCTGGTGCCAAGGAAGCTCTGTAGGTATCAATAACTCTACCACCAGCAAAGTGGCCTCTGAAGCTACAATAGTGATAGAAATAGCTAGTATATCTTGAGCCATCTTGGATAGAATGCGATACTTCAAAGTGTTCGCTTTCCACCACCCTAGTGCATTAAACATGTCTCCATCTCCATCACAAATGTAAACTCTCTCTTCAAGATAGTTATCAAGTTCAGATTTTTGGGGTTGAATGGATTCAACAGTTTTTACAAATTCTGAAAATTCTGACCAACCTGAAGAAGAAACTGTAGTCCCACTGGCATTCCCACTCCCACCACAAAACAACTGAGTTTCGCCACTTCCATCACCACTATTAGTAAGGTGGTCAGCCATATATTCATCATAAAGCAGTTGAAGAGCATCCTTAACTTCTTTAATATTTTCACTTGCTTCATGATCTGGATACATCCGAGGGTAACAAAATTCAATTACCCTCATTTTGCACCTTGGATCCAACACAACAGCAATTGCCATCAACAAATTGCATTCCCCCCAATATTTATCAAATTTAGCCTTCATCTTCTGAATCATCCTATGAATAAAAGCATTCTGATCCTGACACTTTTTATCCAACAAGACCTTCACCCGGTAGACTTCATTAAGAAAGAGATTTGCAGTTGGAAAATCACTACCAGATATAATATTTGTAGTAGAATTAAATACTTCCAAAATCTCACAAACTTTCTTCACTTTCTCCCAGTTTTCAGTAGTTGGACATGCCCGGTAATGTGGCACTCGCTCTTTAAGTCTTGTAAACACCTCTTTGAACTTGATTGCAGTGGACAACATTTCATAAGTAGAATTCCAACGTGTTTTGCAATCAAGAATAAGTTTCCTGTGAGGTAATTGTAGCACTGCACAATCTCTGCAAATACTTTGAGCCTTGCTTTAATTTGATTAACAAAACTTACACTCTCATGAATACCTTCTATGATGTCTTCAATTTCAGAAATGCCATCTTGAACCATAAGGTTCAAAATATGTGCACAGCATCTGACATGAAACAACTGCCCTCCACAAAGAAGCTTCCTATTTCTAGAGAAATCATCTTTCAAGGTCCTTATTGCTGAATTATTATTGGAGGCATTATCAACTGAAAGTGTGTATACCTTATTCTCAATACCCCATTCCTTTGAGCACTTATAAATTGCATCAGCAATCTCAATCACACGCCGAGGAGGAGGTAAGTGGACAAAACTCAATACTCTTTTTTGCAATGTCCAACTTGAGTCTATGAAGTGTCCTGTGAGAACCATGTACTCAATCTTCTGATTAGTTAACTTCCATAAATCTGTCGTTAAACTAACCTTACTAATACTTTTCAGCAAAGTCTTCAGCTTATTTTTCTCAGCCTCGTATACCTTCACACAATCATTTTTTATAGTGACTCATGATATTTTTTCCCAATCTGGAATTCCTCTTCTTTGCATCATATTAAAACCATCTTCCTCCACAATGGAAAATGGATGATCATGCATAAGAATCCACTGTGCAATTCCCACCCTCATCTTCAGCATATCAAACTTTCCCGTACAACGCAAGTGCAACATGTTGTGTTGTTTTTGCTGGCTGGAAATGGATTAATGGTTGTTGCCTCTAAGCAATCTTTCGCTTCAAGCAAGTATTCAAATGCCTTGCAAAATGAGTTGTACTTCTACTTGCAAGGATACAAAGTCTTGTCTTACAATGTAAGCATTCCCCTTTTTTAGTACCATCAGGCAAATCAATTTCTCTAAACTCCTTCCAAATAGCTGATGTCTTTAATCTTTTTCTCTTTTGGAAAGGGCTATTGTCATTTGCCTCTTCTCCCGTTTCATCTACCAATAAATGACTGGTCGAAGAACTCTTTTCTTGAGCAGTTGGTGTTGATGCAACTTTAGGATTACTAGAAGACATCTGTTAAAATAAAAATTATCAAATTCTGTATTAACCAAATCCTAAGAGGGGTGAAAGTTTTTCAAAAGCCGTGTGAATAGAAAGTTTTCCAAAATTAACCAAATGAATACTACTATTTACTTAGTAGCTGAACCCAAACAGAAAGTTGAAAGAGGAACAACTAAAAAAGAAACCCAGAAAAAATGCCTATATTAAACTCAGCGAACCACTAGATTAAACAAAATAGTATGTTGTTTTTACCTCTTATATAGTGAAAACTAGTTGAAGTGAGGAACCCATCGATGAACGCTATTGACAGATCTGTTAAAATAAAACTAAAAATTTGTAGTCAATCCTTAAAAAATGGAGATTTGAGATCAGGGGAAAATTACTTCATATACCTTTGAGGTTAAGGACTCAAGGAGACGGTGCTTCTTGCTCTTCTCTTGGTTGTTGGTACCATGAGCAACAATCCCTAGTAAATTACTTGAATCGGTAAAAGCTAAAGTAAGGTAAAAGTGAAAGGAGAAGCAACAGGAGTAAAAGGAGAAGCTGCAAGTGGCAAGGGTGAAAAGAGAAGCAACAAGAGTGATAGGAGAATCAAGCGGCTAGGGTTATGTCATTTTGGTAACTAAGTATAGATAAAATTACTTATATACCCTTTTACATTTGTTATCTTAAAGACTCAGGATATATATGTAATTTTATAAAATATAATATAATATATAAAAGTTCTATTAGGCTCGCGAACACTTCGAGTCGAGTATTTTAATACTTGAACTCAATTCGATACTTAAATTAATATGCTCAAACTCGGCTCGAACTCAATTAAAGCTCGATTAAATCGAGTCAAATTCGAATATATCTCGAGTCGAGTTCGAACTACTCGCGAGTAGTTTGACTCACTTACACCCCTAAAAGCTAAGGACAAAGATGTCATGCATGTTTCACGAATCTAACGTTATCGGTCTCGCATTGAGAAAGTTTCTTACGTGTCGATTTGTCAACACTCCACGTCACATCATCTCTGCACCTGGTACAACTCACAATCTCTTGCTCCATTCAAGTCACAATTATCCTCCGCTCTTCAGCCCACTATCGCTCCACAATCAACGGCTTGCTGGTTTTGGTTGAGCAATCGACGGGTAATCAGCAACCTTTCAACTCCGAAATATACCCTTTATAACACTTTTTTTTCTTTTTAAAATATTAGCGTTAAGTAAACGAATTATAAAAAAATATACTAAAGATATATTTTTAAAACATCTCATATTTTCATACATGTAAATAGACAAAAGATATATTTTTTTAATTATTATCAATTAAATATAATTTGTAAAAAGACAATGATTAAAAATACAATATATATATTTTTGTAATTTATACATAATTTTAATTTTAAGTTATTATAACAAAATTGATTTGAATATAAACAACTCTATAATATTCATCTTTTCCTAATTTTCTTTTATATAGAAACCATTAAAATTTGAGATTTCTAAAAAAAAAAATAATATCAGTTAACTTATAACTAACAACAACAATCTGAACTTTAATTCCAAAATTTGAGATCGGTCATTTGAGAAACAAATATAAAATAATTTTTTTTTAAAAAAAAACAAACAAATCGGACACACACATACTATCTTTGCGAATACATTACATCCAGGTTTTTAATGATCTATCTCATTGTTTTACCAGATCTCCTACATTTAAACTCCCGATTTTCCTAACTGGTACATCTTTGGGTTTTCATTGCATATGTCCAAACCATCTCAAACGATACTCTTACGTCTTATCTATAATTGAACACACTCCTAATTTATTACGTATCTCTTCATTTCTAATCTTATCCTTCTTAATTTTATCACACATCTATCTTAACATTCGCATTTTGGCTATAACCATTTTTTGCTCTTATTTTTGTTTAATAGCCCAACATTCGGTACTATATAGTAATACTGGTCTTACTGTTGTTCTATAAAACTTTCCTTTCAGAGAGAGTGGTATCATGCGATCGCAAAGAACTCCAGATGCTTTTCTCCATTTCATCCAACATGCTTGTATCTTATGATTTACATCCTCATCTATGTTGTCATCATTTTGGATAATGGATCCAAGATATCTAAAACGTACACTTTTTGTTACTTCATATCCTCCTAACCTAATTGTTTCTTCATCGTTTTGATTGTTATCACTGAATGTGCATTTCATGTATTCTGTTTTACTTCTGCTCAATCTAAATCATCTGAACTCTAGTGTGTCCCTCTATAATTCTAATTTAATATTAATACATTCAATAATTTCATCTATCAATACTATATCATTTACAAAGAGTATACACCATGATATTTCATCTTAGATACTCTTTGTAACTTCATCTATCACTATCGCAAACAGAATTAGACTTAATGTCAATCCCTGATGGAGTCTAATATTTATTGGAAAGTTATCACTTACCTCTCGCAAGTTCTTACATTAGTGACAACTCCATCATACATATTTTTAATAAAATTGATATATTTGATAGAAATCTCATTTTTCATTAACGTCCACCACAATATATCTCTTGACACCTTATCATACTTTTTTCTAAATCAATAAATACCATTTGTAAGTTTCTTTTTTGTACCCTAAATATTTCTATCAGATTTTTTAATAAGTTGATTGATTCAGTAGTGAATTTTTCTGACATAAATCCAAATTGATTTTGAAATACACTTATCTCCAATTTCAGTATATATTCAATCACTCTTTCCTATAATTTCATATTATGATTTATGAGTTAACTTATAACTCAATAATTAAATATTATTATATTAAAGTATTACTTAAAATAATTTTATATCATAAATCAATATTATATCACAAAAAGTTATTATAGTAACATTTTTTATATAAAAAAATAATCGCATTGATATCTTAACTAAAAGAAAAATATTGATGTAAATCTCAAAATATTTTGGCGTAGCATGAGTTAAAATATTCTTCGAAGGAATAAATAGAATTAGGAATTATTTATTTGAGAGAGTCGTTGAAGCGTGACAGGTGTTATGATGATCATGAGCAGCGTAGGAAATAATTTTCATGTGAAAATTTGTAATTAAATGGAAAAAACCGAAAACCAGACAGCGAGTAGATAATCTTCTTTATTTATCAAAAAACTTCTGTTACTTTTAAAACGTGTGCTCGGTTGAGGATAAGGTCTCCCTCTCTCTCCTCGCTCTCTCTCTCTCTCTCTCTCTCTCTACCTTCCTCTTTCATATCTTCATTCAACAAATTTTACTGAAAACAAAAAGGGAAATATAAAACCCCCCCTGTTTCTCTTTCTCTCTCTACTGAAATTTCACAAGATTAATGTGGGTGTGATCGATTTTGAAATTAGGACGATGCCGATCGCGTTGGAGAGAAGTGGGGGCAATCGGATCGAAGGGACAGGGTTCATCCACGGAGTCTCCTGTGTGGCGATCTACGATAAGTCGGAGAATCCTCACCGGGAAGTTTTTACGGTTCCCATATCGAAGGAGAGGAAAGAGAGAGAAGAGAATTTGGACGATTCTACTAGTTCATCATCGATCGGGAAAAACAGTGACTTATCATCGGACGGCGACGATGATTCTGGCGACGCTGAGGTGCAGAGCTCCTTTAATGGTGGACCCTTGGATTCTGTGGATGCTTTGGAAGATGTTTTGCCCATCAAGTAAGTTCTTTAGGATTTCGCTAAATTGCAATTCTTTTGGGTTTTGTTTAGATTTTGTCAGTTTCTTGGTTTTTGATTGATCTTATGCTTTGTCAAAGAATCGAATTCTTGATCTTTGGTTTTTGATTTTGGGTGCTGTTTGTCTTGAATCTTGATCCACTAGTAGAAATAAAGGATAAGTTTTGTTTCATCTGAAAATTTGTTTCGGGTGATCTTAGTTACTTGAATTTATTCCTTAATTTGAGGCCCTTTTCCACTATAACCAGTCTGAGGTAGAACTGGTTCACATTTTACTTGAAAAATTGATAGTATTGCAATTAAGATGTTTGCCCTGACCGGTCATCTAGCATTTTGTTTGGGTGTTGCTGACGATGCCTATTGGGATAGCTGAAGATACACTGGGAACATATGGTGGTTTTCATGGACTTGATGGCTCTGTTTTGTCAAATCCGCCGAATGTTGGATGGATAGCTTTCGTAACCTAAGACTCATTGTCATTCTTAGAAATTTTAGATGTGGATGTCATGCATGGTTTTGACACCCAGACTAATCCCTTCGAACTTCAAAACAGAGACATCTTAATTCGAAATGCGTGATTTAAATCATTTTTCTATTAATGGCCCAAGGTAATTGTGCAACTATGTTTTCCTTCTCTTCTCTTTGCACTCGTGTTGTTTGGCTAGCTGTTGTGAAGGGTTCTTGTTCTTCACCCATTAGCTTCTTTGGTTGGCTGAGGCCTATTCCCAGCAGAATGTTTCATTTTTAATTTCTCACTACAATTAGGATTAAATTGTTTATTGTGTTGTATACTAACTTTCAAATTTCTTCTTTTGCATTGTCCATCTCTCCAGGAGAGGCATATCCAAGTTCTACTGTGGTAAATCAAAGTCTTTCGCAAGCTTAGCGGATGCAGCTTCTTCTTCCATTAAGGATCTTGCTAAGCCGGAAAATGCTTACAACAAAAAGCGCAAGAACTTGATTGCATCTCGGAATTATTGGGAGAAGAACCCTCTTAGAAGTAGTGGGGGCGGGATATCAAAAAGACTTGCGACAACTTACCGGAGCACACTGTCTCTTGCAGTAAGTATGGGCTGTGCTGAAAGCAACAACAGTGAGGGCTCCAATTCCAGCTCTGTTTCACCCCCTCGAGGCTTCCCTCCCCGACATCCCCATGCTAGAAGATCACCAAACAGTGGATCTTCATCACCGTCCCCTCAACCTTCTGCTCAATGGAATTTCTCCCCTTGTCGATCGTTCTCACTATCTGACTTGCAGGGTGCTGCCAATGCATCCCCAACCATGACTGGCTTGACAAGTAAAGAGAGGGACAAGGAGAAATAAAAAACAGTCATAACACTAACTTATCGCTTGTGGGCTTCTATTCTACAATGCCAATATCAAGCATGTAGAAGTGTGATTGGGAGAGTACTTTGGAAGGCAGTTTCCTAGTGTTGTCTCGTGGGTTTCTCCGATTGTACTCATTAGGTCTTAGGTACATACCAACATGGGCATTTTGAATATATAATGGCTCATTGCTGTGGTTACTCTTGGCTGGTTAACCCTTCATCGTGTGTCATAAAGATGGTGAAGAGTGGTAGTTCTTTTACTGAACAATGTACTGCTGACAGCCTCCTTTTTCTTAACTTGTTTCAGACATGTTATGGCTGTCGTATACTCGAAGGATCAAATAATTATTATAAGGTGTCACAATTTGGGAGCAATTTCAAAGTTCTTTCTTGTCTATACCGCTTTCATCTGGTTGTTCAAAACTTTCAGATAGCTCTAGTGACAGAATTATGGGCATGGTAAATGGGTTCCTTTGGGTTTCTGGTTCCTCCTAGTGTTCAGCTAATGCGAAGAGGAGGTGAACTTTCTAGCCATTCTTCAGCCACGGCCAAACTGAGGGAAGGAACTCATAGTGAGCCGGCATGTTGTAACACTCCATCATCTTGTGCACGCTACATTTAACGGGGTATTTGGGCTTTCGTCATTCCCATTGAAGGATAACCACCATGAGAAAGACCCTCTTAAAAGATTGTTAAGGTGGGTTAGAGCCTCGACTCCCTCTAGCTGGCTAAGTTAGGTGCTACAAGAGCGCATTGGGAACAAAATAGAAAAAATTACAAAAGTCATTCTAAGTTTGGCCTTTGATTGCCCTTTGCATCTTGCAATTTAAAATATTATACTTTCCATCTTGAAATTTAAATTTCAGTTATACTTTCCAATCCTTGACATTTTTAATGTGAAAAATTGATACCATCTTATTTGAGAATGTCTTTAAATATCCTTCTCTCCTCTTCCCTCTTTCTCTCTCTCATTTTCTTTGAAAAATGGTTACCATTTTTCTGAAATAACCAATCTCTCAATGTTAATTTCTCACATTTTTCCAGTTGCTATATTAGCTAAAACATGAAGAATTGGGTGTATTCAACTTAAGTTGAAAAGATTGAAGCAATAGCAACAAAGAAAAGGTAACAACATAGTATTCATAGTTGATTTCATTTAAATACTTCTGTTTAGTGTCAAATAAAAGGAGAGAGTGGTATTTTGGTGATAAATTGGGTTTAGGAATGCAACATGGAAGGGAAAAGTAAGAAAATTACAAGTTTCAAACACAAAGAATTGCGTTCCATTAATTATTACAAGAGCTTGATTTTACATTTTAAAACTACACCTGATCAAGCCACTTCCAAAATCTCTAGTGAAATTGCTCCACCACCACCACCACCTCAACCTCTCCACCCCCACGACTTCCCAACCCCTAGGATTCATACGAAAAATTTTTCCCATGATACTGATTGCAACAGAACCATTAAACTTAGAGATGTTGTCAAAAAAATTTTCTTCAGTTAGATATTTTGTGGAACAGAGTAGAGAGTACGCTGTAAAATTACCAGGGAAAAAAAAAAGAAAAAAACCTCGCCATATTTTTCTTTCCACTTACTTCAAAGAAGAAGAAAAGTACATTGGTGTTGTTCTAGCAGCTTGGACTTTCTGAAATTAATTGTGCACAAAAACTCCTCAGAAAAAATATAAAAAATTAACAAGAAACACTAGACTAAATTCAACTGTTTTGTGCGCGAGAGGACGTGAGAGAGAGAACCTTGTGATGGGGCGGGAGAGTGACATTAAAGTTTCTCACTAACCCCTCTGACAGTAGCATTTAGACGACTTTTAACATCTCCCAAAGATGTTTTGAAATGGTTAATAGAACTTCCTTATCAAAGCTGGCTTGGAACATCATCCAAAACCCAAAGAGTGTATAGGCCAGTATGTTGATCTTAAAGTATGCCTACGGGAGAGCTTGGAAAGACTGGAATTCATCTTCTTCAAGCTCTCGTATCTGGGGTAATATAGTTGAAGGCTGCTTCCTTGGGGCAGGTCAGACGGCTGGTTCTTAATAGCAGGAACATTCATTTGACCCCCCGCGGGGCTAAGCGTCATCCTCTAATTTGGGAGGCCATTGTGCAGGTGCTCCAGTAAATGTTGGAGACTTCTGTGGCTGACTAGATGATTACGAATGATTCTTGGGACATCAATCTCCCAAGATGGTGGTATCACTAAATAGGCTAATTCAGCCTGAAACAGGTCTATTATCATCTCGCCTCACATACTTCCATTTTCTAAGGACCTTTTGGAATGGGATAGGGAAAATCATGACTCCCCTTAAAGCTATTTTCTTCTTATGAAAAGCGCTTTATAAAGTTACTCTGACAAATCAAGCAAGGAAGAGCAGAGGATTTTTTGGGAGTATCTAAGTGTGAGAAAGGCCTTATGCCGAATAGTGTTAGGGCCAAGAAAGCAACAGTAGGGGGAGTGATAAGGGATCACTTTGGAATTGGGTTAGCAGGCTTTTCAGTGGATTTTGACATCTGTTTGGTGGTCAGAGAGGAGTTACAGGGGCTCCTCCATTGGGTGCGCCTTGCTGAGAGGTTAAACATCTTTAATATCCAAGTTGAGATGGATTCTAAAGTGGCAATTCTTTTGATGAACCCGGGCAACGTTAATCTGAGGATAGCCTAACGCCCGAATGCATAACTTGGTTTGCTTGCCATGCTAATGTTGTAATTTCTCATGTCTGTAGAGAAATTAATGCCTGGGCTGTGCTGAAAAACTTGTGGCTCCTGCTCATCTTTATGCCTGTGGGTTCTGTGTGTATAACTATCCTCCCAAGCAAATGCTAAATTTTTGTGGGAGAGATTGGCTAGGGATGTGAGTTTTGAATCAATTAAACTAAATTTTATATTTTGATTAAATTTTGGACAATGATGAAAATATAATAATTTAGATTGTTACATAAAATTTAATCTATATAATATTAAATCTGAATATTTTGCAATGTTCACGTATTGAGCATGTTTGGTCGCAGATCGAATCCAATTTAATTGTCACTCACGATTGTCTTTATTCTAAACTAATACTATATAAATCAAATAATTTATTCATATATTAAATATATTAAATCCAACTAATATATAATATATTTTTTAAAATATAAATTATTTTAAATTAATTAAAATACTTTTCTTCAATATAAAATTTGGTGTATTTAATCTACACTCATTCATTTGACCATATAACATGATTCTCTCGTTGGCCTACTAAACGGGGGTCACAATCGAGTTTTTTGAGTTTAACTTTGTAAAGCTCGTACTCGACACAAGGAATTTTTTTTAGGCCTGAATCTGAGCCTGACTCGAGAAAGTTTGAAAAATCAAGACTCGAACTTGACCCAAAAAATTAAACGAGTCTCGGGTCCAATTCGGGCTAGGCCTAAGGTCAAGTTAACCCCAAAAAACTAGAGAGAGAGGTCGTCAACTCACCACTACCATATGTTGAGATCTGTCGATGATACCACTGGATGGGAAGAAAAAGTGCCAGAGAAGAATGCTCAGGTGCCACCGAAGTCAGACCCAATGTCCAATCGTTCTAATTACACCTCACAGTCACCAATTTTTTCCTCATCGCTTGCGATGTCTGTTCGCCTCCCAGCCCAAATCTGTCAAATTGGCCATCGTCGTCCAATGATGAGGGCCAGCGATTAAACAGGAAGATCCTCTATGATGACACCTCTTCGAATCGATGACCGATTGTATGCTTATTCTGAGAGAGAGAGAGAGAGAGAGAGAGAGAGAGGAAGAGGGAATGGGGCTAAGCTAGAGGGAAAAGGGAGGATGCTTAGGGCTTCGAACATGAGGGCTGAGAGGGAGAGAGAGAAAGGAGTGAGGGAGAGAGGGAAGAAGGGCTTCGAGTTTGGACATGAGAGGAGTGAGAGAGAGAGTAGTCATAGAGAGGAGTCAGAGAGGGAAAAAGGGTTCGGACATGAGGGGTGAGAGAGTGAGGAGAGAGAGAGAGAGTGAGAGAGGGAAAGAGGGAAAGAATGCTTTCGTAAAACAAAAAAAAAATCAAATATTTAATTTTAAACGAGCTAATCTTATATCAGCCTAAGTTCACTAATATTCAGATTTGGTTCGTAATTAAAATGAGTCTAAAAGATAGACACAAACTCAATTCAACTCTAAAATAAATCAAAATTGGTCCTTCAAAATGGGCCGAGCTTGGATCATTCTAACTCAATTACCAATCCTACTACTAAAGATGATGGAAGGCCTCGTTTCCGTGTGGGTTCTGTTTGTGTAACCATCCTCCCAAGCAAATGCTAAATTTTGTTGGAGAGATTGGCTAAGGCTGCCCTCCATGAAGAAGGTGTGGCCTTGGTTTGTCCGTTTTTTGTCATTTTGTCTTCCTTTTCAATGTCTTGTTGGTAGCTCCCTTGAAAATAAATAAATAAATCAAATACTCTACATTTTTTAACTAAAATCCCAATTTAAAATTTTTAAAATGAAAAAAAAAAAAATTTAAAAAAGTTAATCTCAATAGATTTTATAGTATTCAAATCAGATTAGTCGAATAAAATTTAGATATCGATCGATAAAAAAATAATAAATAATAATTAAACCCTTTGAACCGTTATGCGAGATTGAATTTGTGTTCCCAATGAAATGTCCGAGGTAATTTTATTAATTTACAACATGGTAGGCTCGACTGAATTTTGGACAATGTTGAACAGTAATGTTTGCCCAACGTGGATTTTAGTTTTGAATCAATTAAACTAAATTTTATATTTTGATCAAATTTTAATTAAACGGTTCATTTAAATTAAAAAAATGATTATAACCCATAAAAATATAATAATTTAGATTGTTATATAAAATTTAATCTATATAACATTTAATCTGAATATTTTGTAATGTCCACATATTAAATATGTTTGATCTCAAACCCAACCCAGTTTAGTGATCACTGACGATTGTCTTTGGTCCAAACTAATACCCAATTTAGTTGTCACTGTTGTATTTGGTCTAAACTAATACTAAATAAATCAAATAATTTACATATGTACTAAATATATTAAAACCAATTAATGTATATCGTATTTTTAAAAATAAATTATTTTAAATTAATTAAAATTTTTTTTCTTTGATATAAAGTTTGGTGTATTTAATCTGTGCCCATTTATTTACTCAGATATATTATTCTATACCTTAGTTAGTTAAATTGTTGAATATTAATATTTTTTAAATAAAATTTTGAGTTTAAATTTTGTGTACGATAAAAATTTATATGAAAGAGATTTATTCTTAAGTAGGGTTGTTATACGAATCAAATCGAGTTCGAATCGCTTGCGAGTCACTCGTTCAACAGTTCGACTCGACTCGAATTTGATCAAATTCAAATCAAATTCATTATATAACTAAATCGACTTCGAGTAATAGAATTTTAAATTTAAAAATTCGTTAAATAACTCGATAACGTATATTAATATATATTATTATAATATAAAAAATAAAATAAAATAAAACATATTAATATATTATATAAAAATCAATTTTTTGAGTTGAGTTCGAGTGATTCATCATACAATCGAATCAAATTTTGAGATCTATTATTATTAGTCATCGAGTTTAAGTTTGAGTCGGATAAAATAACTGAAGTTGAAGTTTGATCGTAAGGATACTCGGGATCAATTTGCTTCGAATGCATTCCCAGTAATCTTAGAATACTAATTTATTTAAAAAAAAAAATTGCATCATTAGTCCTTGGCCAACTAAAGATGACGGAAGGCCTCGTTCGCTGGTAATTCGACGAGGGGACAAAATGGCCATTTTGTCAAAAGAGGAGATCCAAAGCGGCTCTGGAAAAAAACAGAACCGCACTCATCTCCCTCTCTCTCTCTCTCTCTCTCTCTCTCTCTCTCTCACTCCCCTCTGGTGCAGAAGCAGGGGTTTCGACGGCATTAAGGAGGAGAACATATTTCAACCGTATGCGCCTCGAATATGTATACGTATTCAATCATCTAAAAGGTAGGACTATTTCAAAACCATCGTTAGATACCCACTTGTTATTATGTTCTTCTATTCAAGCTTTTTTACTTTTTGGGCGTTGATTACTAAGTTCAGTGACTGATAGAAACCCAAAAACAAGTTGTGGGTGCCAATAAACTTTTGTGTTTTGAAATTTTGGGAAAAGGGTTTGTTAAGAATAGGGTTTGGTTTGATCAATTTATTTCGGTTTGTGTAGATTATGGAGCCAGATTTGAGGAATGAAGAAGGCGCTTCCGGGGATGAATTGTATAGTGTTAATTTAGTGCCCTCCGAGTTGTTTCTCAAATTTAGGAAGGGAATCCAAGGGTATCGAGTTGGTGTTAATTTGGAGGTCTCTCTCTCTCTCTCATCAATTGCATGTTTATTTGTAGATGTCTTATTTGTCAAGGTAATTTTCGAAGATTGAGTGAAAGTCAATGAGTTTGCATCGCCATATTGCGAATATTTAAATGACACTCTGTGATTGTCTCAAATTTGGATGCTCCAAGGTGTATGGTTTAGTCTTAATTGTTCTAGAGCTTCTTACTTACTAATCTGAACGGAGAGAGAACAAATGTCTTGTGTTACTGTAGACGAGGATTCTGCTTCGGTGTTTCCTGGGGGTTGTAATGAAGTATGAAGTGCTTGCTTTGGTTTGCAGACATCTGTGAGTTCATAAATTGCTGTGCTTGTGGAAAGCTGCAAGGTCACTATAATTATTGCATTGCCCTCACAATATGCATAAAATTGTTCTGCCAGTTGATGGGGAAAACGGTGTCTATGAAGTGAAACCATGATGAATCCAAGATAGAAAAACAATGACAAGATTAGTTGATGCTAGTTAGGCAAGTTTCTAATCACCCCATATGCTTGTTGTCTTGTACCTGGATTGCATAAAAGAGACCTATTCTGGCATCTTCGGAACTCTTTTGTTAGTCATTTAGCATGCCAATTGAAGTGAAAATTTTTGATGTTTCATTGTTCTTTTGTTATTTCCCTCTTTTTTGTCTCTAAACTGTAGCTTACTGAGGTCATCATTTTTGGTTCAGTTTTATAATGCTCCAACCAATGACTACCAAATGAAGCTGGTGTTGAAGCCTCTCTCCCCGGAGCGGAATTGGAAGTTCATATATGAGCCTCTTCATCATGATGTCCGAATTCTCTCCAAAAAGATTCCCCTAACTAAGTTTCTCAATCTTCAGGTCTGGCACTTGCTCCAATTCTTCTACCGCTCATCCAGTATACTGCAATGAGTCAAGTCCATTATTTTTTAAAGGTATATGTTAGACCAGTATATGTTGATTTGAAATGAATGATGACTGCGTACTTGCATTCAATCCCTAAGTATGAAATGGAATAGGCATCATCTTGCTGGTAAGTCATTTTTTTTCCTCCTTACAAATTTCTTCACCTGAATAAAACAGTATGAGATTTTTTAGGGCAATTGCTCTCAAAGTGTTTATGCCTTCTTCTCTGATGAGGGGAGGATAGAAATTGCTCTTTCCATTATTGTTCTCTTGCCCTTGTGCTCTTTAACTGTGATGCCCGTGTTTTGTCTATTAAAGTCAAGAGGTTTTAATTAGTTGATATTATTGGGAGTTGAACCATTTGAGATATGCAGGTTGGTGTTGGCCATAGTTTTCAGTTGCATGCAACTAGTTGGAAATGGAAACTTACTACATGTCTGGGAGGAGATGGTGTCTCTCGTGTCCGTAACAAAACAACGCTCGGCTTAGTCCCAGGATTTGATCTAAGGTTTGGGTGGAGAGCAGATTATGTGCTTCCAGAATTGATGGGGTAAGCTATATATTAGCACCCATTATGATCTTTTGCAATAATAAACTGGTTAGAGATGCTTCTGAAGGTGACTTGTCAATTTTTTTTTTCCTGAATTTTCACGTTATCAAAATATTTGTTGTTCTTGACTTGGCCAGGACCTTGGGCACGGGTGAACCAATGTTCAATATGAACTCTGGACGGTTGCAAGCATCACTAGATAGAGTTGAAGCCATCGTAACAGCATGATGAGTGCACTAGAGTAGCATGTTCAGCAACACCTTCATTTCAAACTAGGTGAAAAGGAATGCCTCATTTATATTATGGGATTTGCTTTGATGTTTGAGAGTGTTATATAAATAACAACAATAATCTGATTCTTAATCCTAATAATTGGGGTCGACCATTTGAGAGACAAATACAATAGAGATTAAGGAGGAGAAAAGAAAAAAAAAAGAAAAAAAATGTTGGTTTAATTTGTATGGATTCTCATATGTCACTTATTTCTTTCCAAGACCATCTCCTAGACCATCTCTTGATCTATACCCTTAACTATCATGTTTTTACGGACAATTTGCATTCAAATTTTCAGCGGTCTACCTTTACATTTTACTAAATTTTTTATTTTTAAGTTCTCGGTTCTCTGAACCGGTGCGTTTTTGGGTGTTCTTTGTATATGCCTAAACCACCTTAAACAAAAGTCTCGCATTTTATGCACAATTAAACTAACTCCGAACTTATTACAAATATTTTTGTTTTTAATTCTATTTTTTCTAGTTTTACCGCATATCCACGTAAGTATCCTCATTTCTGCTAAATACTAATGGTTACTAATATGTTTGTTCAATTTGTCATTAGCTATTTTTGGATTATCTTTTGGATTTTAAGTGGTCCTATGTAACTTCAGACTTATTATTGGCACAAATCTGTAGGAATCTTGGGAAAAATGCATGAGCTAGCTCAAAAGCTTTGTAACCATGCAATTCTTCAAGGTACTGGTTGTTGAGCCTCCTTTTTTTGGGGGGGGGGGGGAGGGAGTATGCTGGTTTCAGCAAGTCACCTCTCTGTGATGATTGGTAATATGTGGAATATAGCCGGTGATAAGGATGTGCATGAGGTTAAGGATGCCAAATTTGGTTGTATTGAGTTTTATTGTGAAAAGCTATTTGGGTGATGATTTTTCTGCATCCAATAGTTCTTTTGTTTACTTTAGTCTGTTGTCTTGTGTGTTCGACTCAATATATCTTGCTAAAAGTCAGCATATTCACATTACTGGCTGATATGCCCATACCGATACTGATACAACAAAACATCAGTTCTGATCATGTCTTTCTTCACACTTGTGAGGTGGTGAATCTTGTGCCTGCACAAGTAACTGCTCCTGATACTTGTTCCTTGGTAAAATGGTTTTCCAGTTTCTTAATTGTCCTGCCATAATAATTCAAACCCGAAGCTATAGAGATGGAAAGCAATAAAAGTAAAATTCTACTTGCATCATGCCTTGATCTGTTTACAGGATGGTTAGCTTAGAATTATGTCTGGGGTGAACCATTAAATGACAGAGAGATGTGACTGTTCCAGCGCTGCCATTTTACTGAGGGAAGAAAACCCCAGTGGGCCCAGAAGCTGCACAATGCGTTAATCAGCTTACTGTACAGGAGCATTCATGTCTGCCATCTTATTTTGCCTTAATATGTTATTCTTAGTTCATCCGTCCATGTGCTGATGGAGCCACAATGTTGAGGCACTTTCTGAAATTTAGTCTACCTTTCCAGCTTACTATAATAGGCTATGTGATCTGCTATTTGCTTGGTGTCTTTCCTGGTATAGATGGATCGGGGCCTGGAGGGACGGAGCCAGGTGAAGAAATTTTGGAAAAGAAAAAAAAAAGATTTAATATATACATTTTTAGTGACATTTTTAGAAAAAAAATGAATACATAAATGTGATTTAACAGCTGCAAAAATTCACAAAAGTCACAGAAATGTTAGTAAAAGTCATAAACAGTGGCGGAGCTACAGGAAGGTGAATAATTGTTCTTAAACTAAAATAATTTTATTAATCTTTATATATCAAATAAATATTATCTTTATTTAATTTAAAATATTATTTTCACCGAGATCATAAATCGATTTATTTTGTCCCTACTTTCCTCGGGTCTTCGATAAATAAAATCTTCTAAATTGTTATTCGTCCTCTAAAAATTAGAATATCTGTCCTTTGTTTGCCATCCGGTGGCCTTTTCTTTGTGCATTTTGCCGCCTCCAAGATTAATTTCTAGCTTCACCTTGCCTCCAGGCTGAGGCAGTTTGTAAAAATTATAATGGGCAATGGTTGATTTACCATTTTATTAATGCGGTGAGTGACCATGGTCATGTTCTCTGCGTATGGCTGGGGGAACAATTAAGGCATTCGAGGCTCATTGAGCCAATGAATTCAAACCATTATGATAAAAAAGAGTTCAGTTTCAAAATTTTTGATCAAAGACAAAGACAATATGTAGCTTTTAGATTAATTTGGTCCAAATTCTGAGCTAGGCAAGTGTTTATTGATCTCTATTTTGTCTTATTTTATTTGTAATTTTTTGTGTAAGAGTTATATATTCTTTAAGAGTAAAAGTTAAATTATCTAATAACAAATAACTAAAATTGTTATTATATCGATAATATTTATATTTTACAATTTTTACAAAACTGCCACTGAGCTTCCGCCTTGAACTTCCATGGGCCATATTGTTTTATGAAGCTGCTGTAATATCAAGAATTTCCGGTTGGCTACGGTTCTAAATTTCAAAAGGGGCTGTTGCATTCCATCGTAGTTCAAAATTTTGAGATTACGTGGCAATCTTTTTATGATAACCTTCAGAGAGGGAATAATCACATTCACATAACTCGAGATCTAATGGTGGGGCCCCGTTGCAGCCCCCAACGGCCAAAAACCTTCCATTAAAAAACCCCAGTGCTTTGGAGATCAACCCAAAGAACACACACAAACACACACAAATGGCTTCCTATAGGCTCAGAAGATCATGTTCCTTCTCACTTCTTCTCCTCTCATGTTTGAACTTACTCTTTTTCTCTTATCCGCACTCTCTTTAGCACCAACTCTTCTGCTCAAAATGCCGCCAACTTCACTGGGTTGGGCATTTGTGATGGTCTCTTGCCTCTCATTCTTCTCATCCTTTTTGGGTTTCTACTCGCAACTAACCCATTTCTGTTTCCTGACCCACATTTGGCTCATCTTCGCCTCGTCCATCGCGCAATTGCTTAGCATTCTAGTTCTGTTCACAAAGGAGAAATCAAGCCTCTCTATGCTCAAATCACCAAGAGATCCAAGTGAAGCAAAGGTGTTGGTGAGAGTAGAGTATGGGGTTTTCATGTCTATGTTTGTGATGCAATTGATGGTGTTGGCATTGACTTGTGCTGTGCAAAGTTGTTGGGTTAGAGAGTACGAAGGATTGCAAGCAGAGAGAGAGGCTATGGCGAGGAAGAGGAGTCGCAGGATTGCTGAAGTTCAGGAAGAGTCCATGGCTAATGCAGCAAAAATGGCAGAGTTTAAAGCCAAGGAATTGGATGAGAAAGTGAAGAGCAAGTATTGTCAATGGATGAAGACTGATGTTGAAGCCTAAGACACCAATTAGCTGGACTATGGTTATAAAATATATAATGTACCAGATGAAAAGCATGGTATCACTCATTTGGTCGACATGGGTGTGACCAATGAAGAACTTAGGTTGTCCTTTGCAACCTTAGCTGTTTCAGTGTGCAAAGCTTCAAGGTTTCTTTCTCTGTACTCCGGTAAACTTCTTGAGCTTCAAATAAATGGGCATTGCATAAAATTTTGTGCTTATTAGAGAGAGAGAGAGAGAGAGGAGATTAGCGTCGTGATTGCAGGGAATTGAGTAGACTAAGAGAAATGTAACACGGACATCCCTAGAGGTGGCTTGTTAGCCACCACAGGGACTACCGAAGGACCATATCACCCCAGGGAGTGGTGAGACCTACACAGTTTTCTGTGTAATTCCCTAGGTGCTTGTGTACACCCAATGGGCTAGGGTTCTCATCATTAGAAGGGGGGGGGGGACAAAAAGAACAAAAAGAAATTTATTTTGTGTGTACACCCATGGACTCAATAAGCTATGATTATTTTTTTTGTGTGTGTGTGTGTAAGTAGAGACAAAAACAAATCGAAGAGATGTCACGTATAAATGGGGACAAAAAAAGGCGCCCATGTAAAGGTAAAATCACCTTGCCGCAGTGAAGCAAAACGTGTACGGTCACCTGTCTAAACAAGGAACTGAACAGGATAGATTGTACAAATAGGCTAAAAAGCACAAATCTCATCTGAGCTAGAGATCCTCCATTACTTATATGCTTGCTGTCACATACGAACATACATAGAATGTTAAAGAAAAACCAGCCAACTAAACTGAGGAACGAGGAATCACGACAATCATAGCATGCTAGTTCACAGCGTACTGGGGCGCAACATGCCTTCTTTGGCTAATAGAGTGCATATTTGCTTTTACGAGTAAATATACCAGAGCCATATGTGGACAGCATGACTCGAACAAGAAGAGGAAACTGCAGTACTACAAACAAAGCAATCGGAAAACAAGCAAGGATCACAATTAGCGGCATCAGCCAAGAATATTGATGGCCTGAAGTAATACGAAGGGTAGTGCTAAAAGCAATGACCACAGCTACATTTGATATGAAGAGCGAGGCAAGTCCAACAATCAACTTTGTGGGCAGTGCTACAAGAAAATCCACTTCTGCATAGCGAGCCGTTAAGACGGACAAGAACATGAGCACAGAAATGGTTGATGAGAAGAGTGCTACTGCGTCAGATATAAGGAAAACGACAAAAACTGTATCATTTAGGAAGATTGGCATGCCGTTATCTTGATTTCCACCAGGCACGGTGAAAACGGCAGCAAATGCTATGGTAGTAATGAGAGTGGCCACAATCATGCATGAAGATGCTGTATCCTTCATCCACTTTTCCCCCTTTTCAAGCAAGCTTTTGTGCTCTTCACTGAACAAGGCTTGAGGTGTTTTTCCGTCTAAATTTGTATGTAATCTGTATGACGGTTCCACTATGTCCTCTACCACCTGAAGAGAGCATCAAAAGCTAAGCCAAGCAAAGGATACACGTATCTATATGACAACTAGTATCATCTCTAGAAGGAGAAAAATCTGAACAAGTATAGACCTTGAACCATTGTAGTTCGCGTTGCATTTGGAGACCTGCTCCTGAAATGGAATTGAGTTGCGAAGAAGGTGCCAGTTTTGCGGCTAGATGCAATATGTTGTTGTTTTTCTCAACTTTGAGGGGTAGCAACATTTTCTTTTCTGAATTCAAACTGTGTATGAGATTGAAGATCGTCTCTTGTCGATTCTCAACAGCAGTGTGGAATATGGATCTGTAGTCATCTGCCAACCAAAGTAGTTGCGGAAATTGCTGAATGCATTCAACCACAATCTCCACTGTTCCATTTTCTGATGCTCTTCTCAAGCTTCTGTCCTCCTTTGGGAAGAAATAGAAACCGCTTGAACTTGTGGAGGTTGAAATTTTTTCCACTATGAATTTCATTAGTTTCCTTGCTTGATCATGCATTAATTTTATTTCATACACCTTCAGAACACCAGGAACTGCATAATACAAATTCATACAGGCATTCAGTTATGACTATACAAGTAAGTAACATAGATTTAGGCATCCAAATCCCAATTCAACTTTGTGCAAAGTTCAAGTTTTGATCCTTAGAAATTGCACTAAGGAGGTTTTGATGACAAACATAGAGTTTGCACAGTGTTTACCTAGTGCGTGCAATTTGTGAGTTATTGCTACTATCCAATGATTTTAAGTGGTGTACATCCAAAGGAAAGTGAGTGGCTTAGGTCACCCCCTCTCCCCCCCCCCCCCCAAAAAAAAACCCATGCATATTCAAACTTGCATACCACAAGTTGCTAATCTCCACAATGAGTCCTTGATGATTTGACATCCTATTGGAGCATATGTAATTGGAACTCGAGAGGGATCCTCTGCATCTGCTTTGCCACATTGTTGTTGATCGGTTTTTCCGTCGCCTTGATTAAGACTAATGCCTTCTCATCACAGGCATTTTTACAAGAGAAATTGTCAATAATTGCCGCATCTACATCAACTAAAGGAAAAGAATTCTCTAAAACAAAAGAAATATTTAGGATGTTGGAGAGACTAACATAAGTAGAGCAGATACTCCCAGGTATTAAGATGAGTTCCACTTGGAAATGCCGAAGGTCTCTGAGACAATATGTCAAGAGCAGTTTTTCCATTTAAAGTTGTAGTTGCTAGCTCTGGGTACCTTTGAAGTAGTTCAAGTGCCACATCTGGACAAAGAGAAATTAATTCATTAGCTGCTTGTTAGCCTAATATTTACTGAAGGAGAGTATGGTAAATGGATAACACATGATATCTAAATGGAATCTACATGAATTAATCCATGTTATCTGTACAATGGGAACTTCTTGTTAGAATATGAAATAATTAGACACTTTTTTCATTAGTTTGAACTCTTTGATGGCTTGGTGTCTCAGATTTGGGCTCGACGTATATATAGGATATTCAGAATAAACATCCGATCAGCTCTTGGACATGTCCTAACCCAAAGTTTGGACCTAGGAATTAAGCTCAAGCCCAAGCTCGAGCCTAACATGCTAGTCGAGCTTAGGCTTTCATTGCAGATAATTCATACATGCATGCATACACACATTGCTTTGGGTTTTTTTTTTTATAAATTCCATACCCGACTCTTAAAAGCGTTCGAATAACCCAATCAGCATTAAGACCATAGTCATGATAGTGTAGCTCATATGACATCGGACTAGAGATTCTGATTTTAAATCTTACTCAACTCCTTTAATTTTATTTAATATTTTAGGTGATTAAACCCTCTCAAGTCACGCATGAGTAGGTTTATTAACAAAAGTATAATAGTATCGTTGCGTACCGAAAAGACCATTAGCGATTGCATTGTAGAGGACCCATGCGCCATCGTTACCCCTAAAGGGACTTGGATTCTCGTCACGAGTTGCAGAGCACAAAAATTGCAACACAGCCTTTGAACCATTGATTGCAGCCTCCAGAATGGGCGCTCTGTCACCATTACACCTTGTTTGTGTCAAGTCAGGATCTCTTTGCACAAGAGCCCTTGCAGCGTTAATGCAGTCAGACCTGGCAGCAACATTTAAAGCCGTGTTCCCCGAATTTGTCCCATCTTTCAATGCTTCCAAAGGCATTCTGTTGATCGTGTTTACCGCAAACGTTGCATGCCCCAGTTCGACTGCAATCTGGAGTGCATTGTACCCAAAGGGATTGATCTTTGCCGTCAAAGCAGACTCGTCCTGGTCAAATATGGCTTCAGCTCTCTTCCAGTCCCCCTTGAGTGTAGCTCTGTAGAGGTCAAAGTAGTTTCCTGTAACAAATGGTCAAAATGACAATTGACTCAATATTATTCCAACAAATGATCAATCTCTCTTGTTTGTCAAGGTTCAAAGAGGATGATTATTTTCAAATAAGTGTGCAATTTTATATTAACAAAGACATGCAAAAATTGACAAATAATTATATGAGAGCCCAAGATTGAGCTCCATGTTGCCTTTTAAAAAATGTGGTCACACAAACACAAACGAAGTATCTATCCTCTCAAACTGCCACTCTTAGATTTATAGAATTTGAGATCAAATGTATGCGTTGAAAACCACTTACTCCATAAAAATTTAAGGAAAGAAATCAATGCCCACGTTGGTGTATCTTCCAAATAAGGAATGCCCATGTTTGAGCATCTTTAAAAATAAGGAAGATTTTCTTATTTGCCTCCCGGTGTTAAATCATCTTCCAAAAATCAGTCATGGGAGATTGAATGGCTTGACATAATTGAAAATAGGTTTTGAATTAACCTAAACGAGATCTGAAAAACTATTTTAAAGGAAAATAGAGGGATTGCTTTTCTACGACGTTCATATCACCGGATTAGGAGTCGAGACGTCGTGGATTTGTGACGATTTTTCGATTTGTGATTATCATCCTGGCAGCGATGTAGATCGTGAGAATTTTCTTAAGTTTGCGGTTCCTGAGATTTTCTGTATCACCGATTGAAGTATATCGCAAACTTAATTTTTTACGGATCCGAAATTTTATTTATCGCTTCCGCTGCGTGTATGAGTTACGTTTAATTTTCTAACATTGATATCAGAGCATGTTAGAAATATTTTAAATAATTTTTCGGAATAAAATTTGGTATAAAAATATAGGATATAAAATTTGGGGTTTGGATCACGGATGAGTTTCGTGAATCCAATTATACCACTGTGTTACCCAACTCACGTAGAATACGAAAATAATTTTTTCGTAATTTTTTGAGTACGTTTAGGCCATGAAAATTTCGGTTGAAGCATTCGGCCGTGAATAGTGACCGAACTCTTCAACCCCAGATTTGGCGAGATTTAGGTCAAATCGATTCATAAAAATGATAGATCTGTATTTGCCTCTGTTAGATCTATATTTTTATATATATATTGCATATATTCTATACCAGAAATTGAGTTTTCCGGAAATGGGTCGGAGAAACCCGAGTTGCAGACATTTGGGCGAAGAAAAAGTAGGCGCGTGTCACCCAGTAGGCGGGCGCGTGTACCACACGCGCGAGAAGGCGCGTCGATGCACAGCGCCCAGACGCATGCAACTCATGCGCGCGTAGGCGCGTGAGACGTCGGGTCTGACCAAGTTAGACCCAAACCGGTTCAGACCCGACCAGAACCGGGGGATCCGGACCGGGGTTCCGAGTCCCGACCCGAACCTGCGTCCGGATCCGACCCAGGGGCGCGGGCCCGGGCGCGCGGGTGCAGGCGTGTCGCCCGCGCTCTAGCACGTCAGGAGCGTCTGCGGACGTGCCCCAAGCACGTTCAGGCACGTGCCTGACGTGCAGCGCGTCGTGCATGCACCCAGGCGCCTTCCCGGCACATGGGGGCGCGTGAGACATGCCGCCGGGGACCTGGCGGCGCGTGAACCCTCCCGGCGGCGCGTAGGTCGTCATAAAATTGAAATTTTCTGATTTTTTTGAGGGTTTTTGTGATAAAAAGTGACTAATTGTGGGTTTTTATGTATCGAATCATATTTCAAATGGTGAGATGCAATCCCGGATTGTGGTGTACGGCGTCCGTTGACCCATACGCTCGTCTCGGGATCTGCATTCGAGTCATTTTGGTTTTGGTGATTCGTAGGGTACATAAAATTGTGAATTAAGCATCAGTATGTCACTAACGTCTTTTATTTTCTGTGTGACAGAGATATGGTTGCTACCAAGACTGTCATTTTGGATCTCGTTAGGGGAGAGAAACTGAGTGGTGACAATTACGATATTTGGCACCGCAAAATTCAGTTTGTCTTCGAAGAGCAAGAACTCGGGGAGGTTCTTCGTCACGAGATGGAGGACCCTGGGGAGGTTCCAACAGAGCAAGGAAAACTGGATCAGGAGATTTTTCGTGCATGGAAGAAGAAGGATGGCCAAATTAGGGCAATCCTTCTTAGCTACATGCACGATGAGCTGATCCCAATTTATGAACAGTATTTCACTGTAAAATCGATCTGGTTTGCTTTAAAAGAGCACTTTGGCTTCGCGTCAGCTCCTAAGTTGAGGATGTTGACGTATAAGTTCATCACATACAAGAAGAGGCCCGATCATATAATGAAATAGCATTTGATGCACATGTCAAATATGATCGCCTCTCTCAAGAGTATGGGGGAGCCAATTACTGATGAGTTTCAGGTGCTGGGTGTGATCCAGTTCTTGCCTAATTCCTGGGATGTGGTTAAAACCTATCTCACGCACACTGAGAGTATTCATACTTTCAGGGACGTGAGTAGGCGCTGTGAACTCGAGGAGGTGCGTCAGAAGATTGGTAAATCCATTTCTACTCATGTTAATATCGCGGAGTCGAGTAAGGGCTCCCGGGGAATTAAACGCAAATGGCACAAACATGAGAAGAAGCCCAAGGATCAAGGCAAAAAGAAGTCATCTTCCAAGACCGAGAACAAAGGGCAGAAAAGCAAGAAGAAGGAGCTCGACAAGAGCAAAGTCCAATGCTATGTGTGTGGCAAGCATGGACATTTCGCATGCGAGTGTGGCGAGCGAAAGGTATGTCATTCTTCTTTACATGGTTGGAGTTATATATCATCTAGTGTGATGCTCGCTAACTCTTCTCCTTTGTGGATTGTAAACTCAGGAGCCACGGACCATGTAGCTCATGATAGGAGCACGTTCGTAGAATTCCGCCATTTGAGTCCACATGCGAGGAGGCTATATGTGGGGAACGAAGCATTTATAGAAGTTAGAGGGATTAGTACCTGCAAGCTGATGCTGCGGAACAACCAAGCCCTATATCTACATGATGTGTTGTATGCTCCTGAGATTCGGCGGAATCTCGTTTCTGTTCGTTGTTTAGATGATTTGGGATATTCTGTTTTGTTAGGAAACTCAAAAGTTTCCATTTATGATATTGACAGTCTTTTGATTTGTTCTGGTTTAGTCCGTGAGAGACTTTATGTACTAGACTCTATTCCCATCTATGAAAATTTTCTTTCTTCTCCTATTGCTTCCACATCTGATAGTGTTGTGGATGATATGAATGTATGACATAGTAGGCTTGGCCACATAGGACAAGAGAGGATGGTCCGGTTAGCTACGAGCGGTTTGTTGGGCCCGCTAACCAAGGTCCAGTTGCCCGTGTGTGAATTTTGCCTTGAGGGCAAAGCTACTAGAAAACCATTTGGGAAAACAATGAGAGCTGTGACTCCATTGTAATTGGTTCATTTCGACATTTGTGGACCTATGAATGTGAGAACCTGAAACAGAATCACGTATTTTATTACGTTCATAGACGACTACACGCGTTTCGGTTACGTCTACCTAATCTCGCACAAGTCTGAAGCACTAGAGTGTTTCAGGAGGTTTATCAGCGAGGTTGAAAATCAGCTAGACTTGAGGGTGAAAACTCTCAGAACCGATCGGGGACGCGAGTATCTGTCTGAGCAATTTAAAGAGCTCTGTTTCGATAGAGGCATTACGAGACAGTTGACTATTTCTGCTACTCCTCAGCAGAACGGAGTAGCCGAGAGAAGGAATAGGACTCTGTTGGAGATGGTGAGGTCGATGATGGCGCAGGCCAACTTACCTATAACCCATTGGGGGGATGCGTTGTTGACTGCAACCTACGTCCTTAACCGTGTTCCGGTGAAGTCCGTAGGCAGCACCCCATACGAGCTTTGGACAAGGAGACAGCCTGACCTTAGCCACTTGAGGCCATGGGGTTGCGTCGCGTATGTTCATGATTCCTCGCATCAGTACGGCAAGTTAGGCCCGCGAGAAAAGAAGCGTATCTTTATTAGATACTCTGAACAGTCCAAGGGGCATGTATTCCTAGGAGAACATACGGACGGCACTGTCACTGAGAGTCTCGTGATGCCACTTTTCTCGAGAGTGATTTCCCTAAGAGATGAGAAATCGATCGAGACTTCACCTTCTATGAGATGGATAAGCCTAGTGGCTCAGCCGAACCCAGTGGCGGGACTCAAGAGACGATTATGGATCTTGGTCCTAGTGGGAGCGGTCCATCTGAAGGTGTGGAGGCTCTCCCTCCTCGTATGAGTAGTCGGGGACAAGTGCCTCGTCGCCGTTTCCCGATCGAGGATGAGATCCTCATCGTGACTTCCGAGGACGAAGAAAAGCTGAGGACCGTACAGGAGGCTCTCGAGGGTTTAGCAGAGGACCAATGATTACAGGCCATGCACGAGGAATTGGAATCAATGAGGGTCAATGGGGTCTGAGACCTAGTTGACTTACCTGAGAAAAGAAGGGCCATTGGGAACAAATGGGTTCTCAAAATCAAAAGGAAAGTCGACGGATCGATCGAGAGATACAAAGCCCGTCTTGTAGCCAAGAGTTACACACAGACAAAGGGTATTGACTACGAGGAGACTTTCTCTCCAGTAGTCAAGTTTACTTCGATCCTTTTACTCTTGGCAATTGTCGCTTATATGGATCTGGAGTTACACCAGATGGACGTAAAGACCGTTTTCCTTAACGGGAATTTGGATGAGGAGATCTACATAGAACAGCCCCCGGGGTTCGTTTTAGTAGGTCAAGAGGATAAGGTCTGTCGACTTCGGAAGTCGATATACGACCTAAAACAGTCATCCAGGTGTTAGTACCTAAGATTTCACGAGGAGGTGATATTTTACGGTTTTACGATGGTTGAGGAGGATCATTGTGTCTATCTGATTCTGTCCGATAACTCTTTTGTGATCCTGTCGCTATATGTGGATGATATAATGTTGGCTGGGAACGACATTCAGTATTTAATGACCATCAAAGCGTGGTTGTCATCCAGCTTTGACATGAAAGATATGGGTGAAACTGAGTTCATCCTCGGAGTTCAGATACAGAGGGATCACTTGAGAAAGATGTTGGCTCTTTCACAAGAGACTTACATTATGAAAATTCTCGAGCGTTTTGGGATGAGTGACTGTAATCCCATAGATACTCCGATCGACAAAGGTGAAGGCCTGAGCCTAAAAATGTGTCCGAAAACTCAGGAAGAAGTAAGGAAAATGAATAAAGTGCCTTACTCCAGTGCGGTGGGAATTCTAATGTACGCAATGTTGTGTACAAGACCAGACATATGTTATGTAGTCGGTCTGGTGAGCAGATATCAGGTGAATCCTGGAAGAGATCACTGGAGAGCAGTAAAAAAGATTCTTCGATATCTTAAGGGAACTGCAAACCTCTCTCTGTGTTACGGGTGAGGCGATTTGCGCCTTATGGGCTATTCAGACGTTGATTGGGGAGGCGATTTGGATAAGCGTAAATCGACATTGGGATTTGCTTTCTTGCTCAATGGCGGGGCCATTTCATAGAGTAGTGAGAAGCAAACTTGTATCGCTCTATTGACGATGGAGGCTGAGTTTGTGGTATGCTCAGTTGCAGTTCAGGAGTGTGTTTGACTCCGAAGACTACTTGATGACTTAGGGATTGTAGCGGATAGTGGGAGGCCAGTAATGATTTATTGTGATAATCAGGCTGCTATCGTTTACACTCGAGACCCTAAGTTTCATAGTAGAACCAAACACATTGACACCAGATACCATTACGTTAGAGATATCATCGAGAAGGGTGAAGTGACCGTCAAGTACATTTCAACACACAGCATGGTGGCTGACCCCTTTACCAAACCCATTACTAGAGACTCATTTCTAGGGCATAGAGAGTCATTGGGTTTGAGTATCTTTTGACATTTCTCAGTTTGTATTTTTTGATGACATTGATACTTATTGATTTTCTATATATATGATTATAGTGCATTATTCAGTCACTTTTGTGTTATATTTTCATTTAATGCACTTGCTTTTATTGTTACATATATATTTTGTGATGTGACAATAGATATGTCAGGCAGGCGAGGTCGACTCTCTCACACGAGTGACCACCTCCAACTCTGAGTGAGCGGGGATGAGACAGCTTCTAGCTGTAAGAGGCTTTAAGAGTGGCCCTGCTAGAACATAAGTCGATCTGATACGTGTTCAGGATAAGGTCATATGCGATATGACCGACATGGATGAACCCACATCCATGTTGCTTGTGAGAAGCTAGGTTTGAGATCTCGGATATCACCTGCGATTTGTGATAGTCCATGAGGTACTCTCTCTGAGATCTCTGGGTAAAGTCTTATGTGTAGACTGAGTCTCCATACCTGTACAGTGTTAGAGAAATTTGACATATGCCCTTTTTGAGAGATGGGGAAATAACACTGTGGCACGTGTTTCATACCACGTGTGAATTTGAGACAATGACTTGATATTTATCCCCGAACCTCACTGTGTGAGACCCGAGATCCATTGAGTGGGATCTCTTATGCCCTTATTACTTCGGCTGTTTCTTGAGATTTTGATTCAGTGTTTGCTACTTTAATCTGTTTATCAATGGCCCGAAAGATAAATTGAGGTCTGAGGGACAAGTTTAGGAAAGCAGCTGAGTTGGGTCTGATAGATTCGAGTTTGGAAAAAGGAAGATTAATTGACATTGCATCACTGTTTTATATTCACCGACCGGTCTTTTATGTTCATCTATGTAGGGATTTGAAAATAATAGTAGGTACATAGTCGAGCGATATCTGAGGATTACTTTCGATAAGGAAAGTAGCTCGATGGATGTAATTAGTCTTGGATCTGAGGTACTGCGAGCTTTATTTTTGTACTGACGTTGACTACTCGATCATCCTAACAGGTGCATCGAGAAGTCTTTTATTTGCAGGTATACTCGCTAGTCGCACGACGTTCAACTCCATATGAAAATTCAGTAGGGTGATGTATAGAGATCGCATGAGTTGTGATTTCGAGATAATAGTTAAAATGCCATCGTGTGCAAGTGGGAGATGAAGGAAAGAAATCAATGTCTATGTTGGGGCATCTTCCAAATAAGGAATGCCCACGTTGGGACATGTTTAAAAATAAGGAAGATTTCCTTATTTGCCTCCCGATGTTAAATCACCTTCCAAAAATCAGTAATGGGAGATTGAATGACTTGACATAATTAAAAATAGGTTTTGAATTAACCTAAACGAGATCTGAAAAACTATTTTAAGGGAAAATAGAGGGATTGCTTTTCTATGACGTTCATATCATCGGATTAGGAGTCGAGATTTTGTGAATTTATGACGATTTTTCGATTTGTGATTATCGTCCTGGTAGCGAGGTAGATCGTGAGGATTTTCTTAAGTTTGCGGTTCCAGAGATTTTCTGCATCACCGATTGAGATATATCACAAACTTAATATTTTACGATTTCAAAATTTTATTTATCGCTTCCGTTACATTTATGAGTCACGTTTAATTTCAAACAAAAATAAAGCATACAATGTTACGGTATCTATCATCAACTCTCACGTAGATGAGAAATGCCAACCAATTCTCAATGGGCTACTTCTTTCTTGACTGAATCTCTCTCTCTCTCTCTGTGCAACCTTCTGAACTGCCAAACCGCATGAAAACTACTGATTGCTAGAATTTAGCTTGCACTAATTTTTTCAGGTATGAGCATCTTTCTTTTTTACAGGAACAAAAAATAGCTGAAATTGAAAACGGGAAAGTAGTATTTTTTTTTTCTTAGTTAAACTCAGACAAATGTGAATACCCCCGACAGTTAGAATGGCAAATGCTGTAAATAAATATTCTAAAGAAAGTAGGAAAAAATAAAGGTCACCTGCACTGCTTCCTTCCCTCTCTTGTTGCGTAGTCATCGTCGATTCCAAGTCCCTCCTCTTCCTCCTCCTCCTTCGCGGGGTAGAGAGAGAAAGCACACAACAGAACTTTATTAAAAGTTGAGAGAGAGAGAGAGAGAGAGAGAGAGGGAGAGAAGGACGAAGCCAGCAATAAAGAGGAAAGAATACGTGAAATTTCATTTATTAATGCGAGATGAAAAGATGTTTTTGAGCTGGAAAAAATTTTTAATTTTATTAAAGATTGAAAAAGAACTAAGTGACCAAAATACCCCTTTATCATTATGGAATGTGAATGATTGGTCGGTAAGACGAACATAAAAACGACAACAACTATAATTAATAATTAATTATATTTAAAAATATTAGATAATGATTAATATATTAGTTAACATTTAATAGATGTGATTAAATAGTTAATGAAAATAATATAACCAATAATACCAAGACTTGTATTTTGTATTAAATTGAATAAAATTATATTAAAATCTCTCTTTCTTTCTCTTGGTTTTCTCTCTCTCCCTCTCTAGTCTTTTTCTCTCTAGTCTCTCTCTCTCTCCCCTTCCTCTTTTTATCTCTCTCTCTATACATTTTTCCATCTCTCCAGAGTAGATTGTTACAAATTGATATTAAAGTATATAATTTTTGATATAATCAATGATGAAAGATAATTGATTTGAAAAATATAAAAAAGAACAAGAGCTTTATAGGCAAGAATGGAAAAAAAATGAGAAGAACACGATAAAATGATTGATGCTCTCACGGCAAGCATTAATGACAAATTGAATATTTTACTAAAAAGGTTTATTATCGATGAGAATATCAAAACTTTGGTGAAAAATAAGCAAGAAAATAAAAAGAAATTGGAAAGCAATGAAACAAATCAAGTGACGAATGAACAATATCAAAACACATAGAAGAACAAGATATTGATACATTTTTTCTCCTAGTGAAGAAATGTTGAAATCTACTCTTAGTGAAGAAATGTTAAGGGTAGAAAAAGGGTCACAAATAATTAAGAAAAAAATCTATTAATAGTAATTTCTTGTCAAATCTTTCAAAAATTGAAATTTTGGAATTCATTGAGAAAATTTTTTCAATAAAAGTAAGATTTCAATTGTTTAAGAAATAAGTTATTGATGGTAAATTCAAGAAGTTGTTGATGGTAAATTCTTGTCAAACTCTCTAAAGATTGAGCATTCATTGTTCATTGGAAAAAATCTTTCACAAAAAAAAAAAAAAAAAAAAAAATTCAAGAAATGTCTCCCTCAAACTCTCTTATCCCTATTTTTCTCTTACCACTCTTCATGCAACTCAAGTCACATTAATTGTTCGTCTTCATCACCTTATCTTTCAATACAAATGTAAGTTTTGATTCAAAATTCATGGATTCAAGCAATGATGTTCTCGAGGGGGGAAGTATTGTAACAACTATGATTAGTAGTTAATAATAGTTAGAAATATCAGTTAGTGGTTAATACATTAATTAGTAGTAATAGATGTGGTTAAATAATTAATGAAAATAATATAAATAGTAATATCAAGACATGTATTGGGTATTGAATTGAATAAAATTATATTGAAATCTTTCTTTCTCCCTCTTGGTTTTCTCTTTCTCTCCCTCTGTAGTCTCTCTCTCTATCTCATTCTCTCTAATCTCTCTCTCTCTCTCCTCTCTTTCTATCTCTCTCTCTATACATTTTTCCATCTCTATAGAGTGGATTGTTACAGAATGTCAGTTAGTTTCCTTGTGATAACTCGATTAGAATGTCTGGTTTCACTTTAAAAAATTAAATAAAATGAAACAAATTTTATCATATTTAATATTTTGACTCGTTCTTAATCTTTTGATCAAATTCTGAGCGAAATGTTTTAAATATGTTACACTTGTTCTATTCAAAATAAAATTATAAAGTATAATATGATGAAATATTTTACTTAACTACTTGGAAATATTTTAAATTTTATAATTTATTTTTAAATGTTTGATGTTGTGTTTATATCACATAATTTGAATTTAACTTATTTTTAAATATGAATTAGAGTTCATGTTTATTAATAGAATATTTTTAATTATATAAATCTTTTATATAAAGACTCCAAAACAAAACACTGAAATGCACCATTATTTAGAAACAACCCAAACAAAATCGACAATTCTGGTACGAGCTACCAACGTAACACATGAGTGTTGAGTTACATTTTCATACAAAAGAATATACTATTTTTACTAAGAAAGAGGAAAACAAAGAACAAATGCAATCTATTACCCCACTTCCTATACATAAATTGTTAAGATTTTAAATTTAATAGTGAATATGGACGGACATGTAAATTAGACAAAATAATAGTGAATAAGAAACAAAAAGTATAGAAGGATAATAACCCATTGATAATTTGATGAGGGGCATTTTGGCCTCTAATTTTTTTTTTTCAATTCTTAACAAAAAAATTTAAAATATTTTCCATCTTAAACAAATATTTTTGTATCCGGCATTCATAAATGAAATTTGGCCAAAAGAATAATTAAACAAATATTTTCCATCTTAAACAGATATATATTTTTTTTTGGGCGAGAATCTTGAACAGATATGGCTAGACCTATTTGCAACAACTAGTTTCAATGAATAATTAGTTAATAGGAAGTCAACTCAAAATTTTGGATCGTACAAAGTTGGTGTGCTTATTAATCCCTTGGCATTATTGAACATTAATGCTTTCTTTGGGTAGGTATGGGCATTAGGCCTGTTCCCCCACCCAAAATACCAGTTCAACGCAAAAAATAGCAGTTCAATTGGAAGCAAGCATTGCCATTTTTCTTAAAAAAAGAAAAATGGAAATTGGATCCTTCTAATTTCTATCTTTTTTCTATTAATATTTCATGTAATAAACTTAAAAATCCCTTTTCTAATACAAGATCATAAAACAAGACATTTACAAAATTTTTATCTTCATTCTCTGGTTTGGTGAGAGCAGCATAAATGCTATGGAAGTAGGATAGTTGCCTTCATGATGCATAATGTTGCATCATGAAATGAGTGGTGAAACATTGGCCACGAGGCGGTACTCTTCCAGATTGGCATGAATATCCCAAGTGGGAATTCCAAAATCTAACCCGAGCTGTGCCAACACTGAGGCCTGATGGCGTTGATCTTCTCTCGCTAAATTACTTGATCCAAATACTAATCTCCGAAGTTTTTTGCAAAGTTCGGTGAAGCTGATTACTGTTGTACTAACATCCCTTTCTTTTCTTGTAACATACTGTTATTCTTTGAGATGTAAAATGTGTGTGAGAAATGTTAGTTTCTAATGTTATTGGATTGTGCTGACTAGGAAAACATCAAGAGTTTGGATCTTGTTCTTGATGGTAGTGTAGGACTCTTGGATTATATCAAAAAATTGAATATGAGTTTAACTGGTGCATTTTTCTCCCTTGAAACAAAAGGTTTTCTGCTCTTGATGTTCATTGTTTCTCAACATTTTTAAGTTTGTATCAGACTAGTGCTGTATCTTGAATCTTAAAACGAGAAACATAAAGTAAACCACGTGATTTGAGTATCAAAACTAAATAAAAACGATGTGATTTTCTTGCTGAATGTTTTTGAATGAGCAATTTGGATAAAGTAAAGGAGTTTTGCCTTTCACTGAGTAGCCAATACCTGTAAAAATGTAATGTTGGCATTGTGAGGATGCAATTTCACAGAATGCAGGCCCAGAGGCTCATGATATGTTTTGATTAAATTGCATCCGGCTCAAATTTCATGATCATATTTGAACCGTCTGCTGTTGCATTATCTAGCCTAGTGTAGGTGCCATCCAGAAGTTGACATTTATTATTATGACAATGGTTCTCTATACAATATGCATCAATAGTCATTGCAATTTTGATGTTTTTAACATTGTTGGTGGTGTTTGGATATTGCAGAAGATGCTTACATACAATCCAGCAGACAGGATCTCAGCCAAGGCAGCAATGGACCATCCATGTTTTGACAGCCTTATAAGTCTCGATTTTAAAATTTAGTATGACTCTAAAATGATTACATGGATCGGCAGGGAAATTTCTTTTCCTTTTTCCAGATGCTTTGGGAGACTTTGTTGTCATGATATCATCTTCTTGATGAGTCAATCCCTGTCCTGTTACATCTTGTCTTACATATTTTGAATCGTTGTGGAACTCATTTGTGTAATGAATGAACTACCTCCAAATTGATCCCCTTGTTTTCTTCATTGTGATAACTTCAGAGTTATAATTTGAGCTGTGATGACTCTGGAGTTTTTGTTTTCCCATACACCCAGATGTGTTTCATCCTTGCTGACAGTAGCATTCTAGGTAGGTAGTGAGTTTTACAATTATGGTCCAAGTACACTCTAAGGACCAAAAGTATGCATAGTCCTTGCTCACAGGATTGTTAATCTACGATTTGGGTTGTCTGAATCTTGAAGTTTAAATTTTATATTTTTGCTATATATTGTGCCAACTCTAAGACTAATTAAAATGGTAGATATATGTCACCAGGTGATAATCTAGTAATTACAATCTCTTTTCTAATTAAAAAATTTCAAATTTAAATTTCTATGTAATTAAAAAAAAAATGATAGATATATGCTCATTTCATATGCTCTCACTCGCAATAGCGGTAGAATGTTTTGAATCAAATGGCTTCCCTCGTTGCCCTACTTTCCACATTGTAGGAAAGGATATGATGTTGTTGGGGTCCACCCTCCATACCATGTGCTGGGGGGAAAATGGTCATCAAATTCTTATTCCTTTGTCCCCCCCCCCCACCCCTTTTTGATGAAAATTTGTCACTCTCGATCTTCAAATCCGAGGTCGTGAACAATCGTCTGTTATTCAGTATATTGCTCTTCACAGGATACACATACTGAGACAACAAAGGCTATAATCAATACCTATATAAAACTTGTTTTTCATTAAAATATCAATTTCTCAAGTAAAGAATGTAAAATACAAGACATTTACCTTAATGCATAAGTATATAACACATCTGAGAGTTTCAATTATATTACACAACATAATTACAGTCATCCCAATAAATGTATATAATGGTCATTCTATAGATTTCAAATGTACATATATTTCATCTAATATCATCAAATACATCATTGCGGAAGAATGGTTGATACCATACCCAAAGTCCAAGGTCCCCAATTCAAATCACATATGTCGAACTTTCTCAACACATTTTCTTATCAATCTATCTCTGAAATCAAGGAAAGTGATGTGTGAATATTATGGGAAAATACTTAGTGAGTAAGAGGATCGACAATATGTTCTCAATATAAGTGTGAACATGGAGTGTCAAAATATATTTCAAAACCAATATGATATCAAAACCGAATATGTCATGTCTAGAAACCAAGTGATTACATATCACACATAATAGTATCAAATTATGCATCCATTTATATTTTCGCAATCAATTAGAGTTTGCCAAGAAAATAACCCCGGCAGTGGTCTATCTTGACCAATGACGGATACGTTGGGAGTTTTCATATGCATATCTGTAAAATTAGCTATCTACCCCAACGTTGGCCACGAACCTCACCAAGTACTAGACAGTGACGTAACACATGTTTTCCCCAGATTTGGTTCAACTAGCTAACCCGTGTCTATACGTATAATCAATAAATAGCGTATAATACCTCAGTCAGAGCTAGACAGTGGCATAACATACGTCCTTCCCAAATTTTGGTTCATCCGAGCACAACTATACATATGACGTTTGCGGATACCTCCTATAGAAGCGTATTCTGGCAATATGAGGTGCCTCTACAAATGTCCTTTGTAACTACGGAATCCATCAAGGAACATCATCACATCATCATATCAATTTTATCACAAGTAGGCATCTAGCCCACATATCTCATCAAATCAATCAAAACTATGTGTCAATATGTTTCATCAAAACATTTCAAATCAATGTCAATGCAATGGTAGCATACAAATCATATCAAGATTTCAAATAGTGGTACAATATCATTTCATTTCAAACCATGGATGCATAATATTCGAATCAATTATTTGGGATATTCCAATGAATCACAAAAGCCATCATTTATAAAATATAGTCAAAATCATATACTTTCACTCATGTCATAAAATATGTCATTTAAAAAACCATAAAATATAAATTTGTTCAATCGAAAGTATAATATCAAAGTCTCACTTACAGTATATGGGAGGGTATGTCACTCCTTGAAAATACCATAATGTGTCGAAAATGTGTTTCCCTCGATCGATCAACAATGTATCACTACAATAGCAATACATAATATATACATAAGTGTCATTACCATTGAAAAGTTCAATATTACATTTTATTTTAATTAATCATTTATTTAGGATCAAAGTCTAGGGTATCATAAGTAGGGTTTGCAAAGTACACATGTTGTCTCATTTTCATCACCAACCCAACTACTTCAATACTCATTTTTATACATTCCTCATAACATCACCAATACATTATCTTAACACACATATATAATCTATACATAAACACACACATATCCTTCACAATTTAGATCTCAAATACGTATACACGCATTCAACCTTATACCCCAAAATTCTGCACACTTTCTCCCATCCTTTCAACCAACAAACATACATATACACTCATCACATTTACTCTAAGTTCTGCATACAACTTCACCACATGAGGGACTACTTTCAGCTCACCTACTCATGCATATAGTAACTATTCTTACCCACTTTTCTGCACACAAAATCTACTAAAATCAAGACACAATTTCAGCTTACATTTAGCCCTTTCACCACTCCAATTTCTTGGTCAAATACAACTCAGTTTCTGCACAAATTTCTTCCTCATTTTAACCAACAAATACACATATATATTTATAACTTTTGCACTCAAAATTCTGCACTCTTTTAGGATTTGGTCTCTTTGTTTTCACCCCTAATTTAAATTAAAATCAGCATATTAAAATATTCACATAAGGTTTTCAAGTTTAAAACAAAGCGCAAAAATTCATTTACTCAAATATTGATGCCTCAAACCTAAATCAAGACTTCTCTTCAAAGGATCTTTCTTTCCTTCACACTCCTAACTTTCGACTATAAGAAGTTCATCATGTTAAACTCATTCTTTTGGCTCCAAAATTAGATATGTTATATTATGAGTGAAGAGAAAACTTTCTTACCCAGACATGTTGAATGAAATTTGAAGAAAACCTAATTTGATTAAATCCAATTGCAATGCACCCTAGTTTGTTTAAACCAATTCAAAATTTTCAAGTTCTACTCTTGCGCAGTCTTAGGAAAAATGACATAACCTTCTCTATATAACTCAGAATTAAGTGATTCAAATTTCTAATTAAAGTTAAGACATATATCTACATTTTTCATGTTTAACTTATCTCCAAATTCTCGTCGGATGAATTTATAAAAATCTATTTTCTATACAGTTCGTACTTGTATAACTAAATTTGCGTAGTTTTGGTAGAAAATTCATATCTCAGTATATACAACTCTGATTTACATGATTCTAAGTTCTATTGAAAGATAATAGATAGTCCTACAATTTCATGTTTATTATTTCCTTTAATTGTAAGTGCAAAATTTTATAAAATTTCATTTCTATCTCAGTTCTAGTTTTAAATTATACTCTGCACAATTTTAGTAAAAATACCATAACTTGTAGCATACTATTCCGATTCAAGTGAATCTTACCTCATTTTAAAGATAAAACAGAGATCTAAAATTTTCATGTTTTGAGTTTTCCCTGATTCTATCCAAAAATTATCTTAATATCTAAATCAATTTATTGGTCGTACACAGAAAAATGAATATAACATCGATTTTTACCTTTTCTTCTAAAAATCACAATAATTTCATTTTTTAATGAAAAATTTTGCACCATATCTCATTTTAAGCTTAGGGAGTCTAGTTTTAGCAGAATCAAACCAATCTAAATTTTGATCATCACAGAATAAGATATCACGGAATTATTACAGCTTGCTCAAATTGAAATATTCATATCTAGTATGCTAGTACATGTATTTAATTTCACTACTTGTAAAGACTTCAAGCTTGAGTATTTTACCTTCATTTGTATGATCTTTTGCTAACTAATGTCCATCACTTGATCTTGATTTTCTTGAAATCCTGATCACCTTAGCACCATAGTAATATAATTCATCAAACATCAATCTCTATACAATTCTTATACTAAATAACTAAAAATATTGAGTCAATAATGTTTTTACCTCTTTTACCTGTGTTTCTTCTCTAATGCTTTAAGAATTCTACTTGAACATGAACAATCTCTCTTTCCTTAGTAAAAATTTCATCCAAGTAAGTGAATAGAAGAGAAAATGGTTGGTTTTGATATTTTTATAAACTAAATCAAGTTATCTTAACCCCTGATTCATTTTTGTATGCAAGACATCCACTCTACACTTGTCCTAAATCTTTCTCTCATGCAAATTACTTACAAACTACCTCTATGCACCCACTTTCTTGTCAAATTCGTCGATGATGAATTCCAAGTACAAAGAAAGGGTTTTTAACCAACCAATGAGAATTTATACAAGAATTTTTCAACCAATGAGATTTCTCTTTGGTGGAATGAGTTTAGGTGACCACTATGTGTGCTCTTGGCCAATGGTTGATCTACAATTGTCATTCAATAGTTGATTTTGTAACTTAGTCCCTCAAGTTCTCATATTTGCACTTTTAGTCCCTAACTTTTCAAAATTATAAATTTGACCCTTTATGATTTTTTATCCGAATTTTTTTTTTCAATTTTTCAAATTCACTTCTTTATACTTATACTTAAGTGTTTTGACTTTCGTTAGTAATTTTTAGTGATTTTAGGATTTGTTGACACTTTTCGGGAAGATTTTCGACTTTCCGATAAAATTTTCAGTTTAAGCGATTTTAAGGGTAAAATTTTATAAATTTCAAGTTAGATCCAAAATCTCGTATTAGGCTTAATTTAATTTATCTCGCGTCAAAACTTGGTCGTTTAACCTTTCCGAACGACTTTTGACCCAAATTATGATTTCCGAACAACTTTTTTTGAGAATTTACGATTTAGCTCTACGAAATAAGATTTATCCAAATTTGAGGTTTTTATGTACTCTAGAGTCATTTTTATTATTATTGGACCATCTGTGGTCATTTTGAAAAATTTTAAATTATCGACGATTGTGTCAAAATTTTCAGGAGCGGTTTTAATGGAAAAATTTTTTAATGGATTTTTTAGTAGTTACAATCCCCTTCCCAATTTAAAGATCTCAAATTTAAATTTTTGTGTAAAAAAAAAAAAAAAAGAGCGGTAGATATATGCTCATTTTTTATGCTCTCACTCGCAATAGCATAGAATGTTTTGAATCAAATGGCTTCCCTCATTGCCCTACTTTCCACGTTGTCGGAAAGGATATGATGTTGTTGGGGTCCACCCTCCATACCATGTGCTGGGGGAAAAATGGTCATCAAATTCTTAGTCCTTTGTTCCCCCCCACCCCTTTTTGATGAAAATTTGTGTGCCTTTTCTCTGATGTAATAGAAATTTCTGGGATAGTCTGATGAAACATTAGTTATGACATGTATTTATATGGATGCATGGATTGTTTATTTCAGTCGTTTTTTCAATAATGCAAAATATGGTCATTTATTCATCTTAAAATCTCTTGATTTATATATACTATGAGGTATGGGGGGGAAAAAACCAGAGATAAGGAAAAAAATAAAAAAATAAAAAGCTTAGTTTTTAATCTTGAAAATTCCTTTTCTCTTGTTGGATTTTAAAGGGAAAGATGTGGGAAAATGACTTTTCACAAAATATTGGCAAATGTTTCTAGGTGTTTATTTTCTTTTTCCAATAATTCTTCATAATAATCAAAATGTAATTGTATTACCTTATTGACTTTTTATTTTATTTTATTTTTAGGAAATTCAGATATAATTTCACTAAAACTTATTAAATTAAACGTTAACTTGGGTAGATTTGATAAGAATTGAAAAATTATATTCGCTAATTACATAGTTTTATTTTTATTTTATTTTTAGTTTGAGTTATTTTCATTCCTTTATTTTAAAATATTATAAATTCACGTAATAATCATAATTAAATTTTTATTAACTTTTTATCAGAAAATTAATATATCGTAAAAATTATCAACTTATGTTTATTTTTTAAATTAAGAAAATATATTTTAATTATATTGATATAGTTTTATTTATTATTCATAGTGAAAAATGTATTAAGCTAAATAGCTATCCAATTGTAGGAGTTTCTAAATTTTTTTAAAATGATAAAAAAAAGTTAAATATTTGCAAATAAAAATAAGAATACAATTTGTGTGAAATTTCTACTTTTTGAATCTTGAAACGGTTATATGATTTTTTAACGAAAAATATATCCGTTAAATTTCAAAATGAGAATACGACAACTAATTTCCAAGGTGTCACTTTCAATCAAGGAAAAAAAACCACACACACACATAAAAACGACGCCATGTGAAGAAAGATTGAGAGAGAGAGAGAAAAAAAACAAGAGTTTGGCTGCTGCTGATGCTTCTTCGTTGCAAAATCTGTGTTTCAGTTCAATTTCTGACAAGAGAAACACGGTCGAAAATTGAAGAAGAAAAAGGCAGAATAACATCATTTAATGTTGTGAAATCACATTTTTACCCCGGTTCTCGTCTTTCTTCTGCTGCTTCCTCATCTTGGTGCTGCGATCTGTTTGGTAGTTGTTTCATCAATGGCTTCTTCGATCTCTGGAAATTCAATTCCCGCTACCGGTGCTTGCCGATTTTAATTTTATATAAAATTTTTGATTGTTTGATTTAATTAATATTGAAATTGGAAATTTGTGTTCTTTTGGGGGATTATAATTTCAGAGGCGGTTCAAGTTTTAGTTTCGTCTCTCGCTCGCTCTTAATCGAGCATTGGGGATTTCAGGAATCCATTTCTGGTTCTTGACTGTTCTCTATTGTTGCACGTGGAGGCCGTTGGGTATTTATCATCATTATTTTTTTCCTTTCTTGTTTGTTGGATTTTTGCAATTTTTTTTCTCCCAAAGTGTTATTAGGTTATTTGGATTTGAATAAGAGAGTTGGGAATATTGCTGGTTCATTTAAGTCATGGCCCATGCTGTACCTTTTTTGGACAAAAAGGATGTCGATTCTTCTTTCATGTCAAAACTCACCAAGATTGCCACTGCCGAGATTGTTTCCTCCAAGGTAATCTCATAGTCAAATTAACTAGTTAATGATCGAGTTTCTGGGATTACTATGGTGGATTAACCCCACGTTTGTCCAGCATTGTGTGCAATTCAAATTTCTTCTTTATAATAGTTGGTCAACTTTGCTCAAAGGCAGACTTTGGGTTTTGGGATGGGTCTTAAAATATTATGGACAGACTACTGAAGATCTTTTTCCTATGATTTGACAATATGAAAATAGATTTCACATGCTTAGCTTCTAATTAGATCTTTGCCGACCAGTATCCTCCCTCAGACGGGAGGCTGAAAATTTTCCCAATAATATATATTTTATTGTTTGACACTGGCACTTCTCTTCGCTGTCATCTCTTCTTTTCGCCTCGATATACCAAAAAAAATGCTGACCCGCAAGGGGCTGCATCAGGTTTGCCTGTGTCAATATTTTCAACTCTGCCCAATCTAGTGAGTTTCAGTCATTTAATTCCATAGTGAGAATTAATGAGGGTCTTTAGAAAGTTAATTTTTCTCCGTTGAAATTCCCTTGAAACTTTTATGTATCTTTGTTTCAATGGCTTTAATTCTCCTTGTTTTGGCAGACGATGGAGGAAATATTTCTTCATCTCTCCGGGTCACCTTCACCTTTACCAGCCAAGGTTCAAATCCTTACTGACTTTGCCTCCGCTGATGGCTAGTCTCCAGCTTCACTTTTTGTATCTTTACTGTCAGCTAAAGTATTTTGGTCTACTGCATTAAGCTAATTTATTCATTTTGATCGTCAAAGCCTTGCAGTTCACTACTTTCATGTATTTTGCCGATTCTTGGAAATGTGAGGGATGCCCACCAAACAATTTTTGCCAATGGTAAGTTCTGATTTAGCTTTCTTGCTTACCCATTAGGACTAATTAAGTTCATTATGCCCCCTTTTCTCTCCACATTTGGTGATGGAGATGTGATTTGTTGCATCTAGCATCTTATTTTTTTGGCAATAGTTCCATACCTAGCTTCATGATCGCTGAGTTTGAAAGCCTAATTGCATTGCCTTTTGTAAAACATCCTACACACTCTGGTAACTGTTTTTGGTGAAACCTTTTCTTTACTTCCTTTTTGATAGAATATAAAAAGTTTGATTTTATGGATAAGATTGTTTTCTTGGCATCTCGTTGTGCCTCTTCTATGGGAGGGTTTTATCAGCCAAATGTCTGGAATCTTAGTTTTTTGGGAAGGTGGAGGAGGTTGAATTTATATGTCATATGCTTTTATGTGTGCAGGTATGTTTCTTATTTGATTGTGCACTTGGTTCTAGCTTGGAGTGATTGTGTTGCGATATGCAGATTTTGTGTTTTCCTGTCCTTCCCATATACCGAATCGTGACCTAACAAAGAAATATTCGCTGCTTTCTTCAGCATTCAAGTGTTGGTGTCAAGCTGCTTGCCTATATTCTGTCTATGTCCCTTCACATTCAATCCTGGATGCTGATGTCATGTGAGCCTTTTCAAATGTCCTTCAAAGTTAATTTAGCATTCATATGAGTTTTGTATGGCTTTACCTGTGATCCACGGTCTGCAATATTTAGTGCAGGTCGTTTCTAAACTCAGCTTTTGAGCTATTTTTAGAGATTGGGTCACTTCAAGGGATCTAAAGGTTTGATTCTCTTTTTGATGTTCGTGCATATCCACACAATGAGTTAGACTTGTAGCTCATATGTGTAAACATTCATAGTCCAATATCACCTTGTATGTGTGAGCATTTTTAGCATACTATGCACAAAATTAGCAGGAAATTAATCAAGAATATTACAATTTTATTTCAGTTATCTCTATTTAGGCTACGTCATGGTATGCCCTAGACAAATTCTGAATGTATCTTGTGATATGCCGCGGGAAAAGCAACTCGTGGTACTGAAATATGATAATTTATAACAGTGGTGATACTCTGAATCAGTCTGCTTATCCTACTGTTCATACCCCATGGTGTTTGGAATGAAGGGTAAATAGGTAGGATGTTTATATGTTGAGGTAACTCTTCCAAATATGTTTAAAATGGTGTGCTGTTGTTGATGCAGTTCTTGCAGTGATAAATGCTGCTGAAAGTGATGCACCATTTCCCTTGAAGAGGGGACATATTGCTTGACTACATATTTCCCTTGATGTGAATAGATGAAAAAGAGGGCTTCAATGATTCTAGTTTAGAACTTCTGCGCACTCAGGTTCCATGACTCTAACGTGATCTGCATGATGCATTCATTTTATTCCGATTGTCTTACCCATATTAACTGATATCCTGCATGCTCTTGCTTTATAAATGCCGGTACCACTTTGGTTTGTGTTGAACCAAAGCTAACCTTTGAAACCCACAACTATGTTATGAAGGTGCAGATTGTATTATTCATCATGACTGTGCACCGGTGTTTGTGCAATTTTACTTCACTTGTTACTTTTTCCATATCCTTGTGAATATTCTTTTATGCACATTGCAGGCCGTGTTATGTTTCTCTGCTCTACCAAATGAGCACTCAGATGTTGTTGATCCTCTTATTAACAACCTTATCACTCTTCTATGTGCAATTCCTTCCACAAGGTATGAATCTTTGTTGCTTTAGTTGCTAATGCACCGAAACTTATTTGTGTTTTGGATTTCTAAATTGAAAATTCATTCAGGGAGAAAAAAGTTAGCATATTTATGGAGGAAGAATGCTTGGAAAGTTTTCCATTGCTTAGATGATGTGGAGGTCCGAGGTGGTCAATACATTGTTATTGATTTAGTTAAATACCCTTTAAAGGTGGTTAAAATTGGCAGGGACAGCTGCACATTCTTAGGAGGAGATCTAGAGTTGTAAGGGTTATGGTAAAGGGGAAAAATCTAAACTAAAATCTAAATTCTAATCCTGGTTTGGAATTTGCTTTGCAATTTAAGGTAGGGCGAAATTAGTTCTGGCCCAAATTTAAAAATTTTGGTATTCTTATTATTTGGTACTTGGAAAATTTTCGGTGTTTATGATCTTAAAGGTATGGAACCTTTGTTTTGCATCTTTACAATGTAATATTAATTCATGCTTATATATTATACTGGTATTCCTTGTTTGTACATTTCTCTCTTACTGGTTTCTACACTTCTAGTTGTGAAGATGGGAAAAACCAGGCTGAGCAGCTACTTCATATTTTAAAACAAATTGATCAGTATGTTTGCTCTCCAGTGGAATATCAAAGACAAAGAGGTTGCGGTGCTTCATATGAGGTGCTACTCAAGTTTAGGACACGTGGATGGGTTGCTATTGCCTGCTTGGATGCCAAGGAAGTTTGCACACATAACAAGCAAATTGACCGCACGCTGAACAGGAGTCTTTCCAGCGTTCCATGTAAGTGTCTCTTGCTTGTGATGAGTTTTTGTTTTATTTTGTTTTACCAAATCATTTGATTTCCTTGACTTGGTCACCGGCTGCATATCTATTGCCAAGTCACAATGCTCTATGCCTAGGAGAGAGGATCATGGTCTATCCTCCATGCTGTGCAGATACCAATTCTGAAGTCAGAAAAACTTCTGCTCAGGTTTGTAACTGGCAGATTTACAATAGGGCTGGATTATCTAAATGGCATTTCATTGTTATATATCAAACATTATTGTGACTAAACATTATTGTGACTGTGAAGGAATTCAGATGATGCTCTGGCCTACCTTTTTATTTATTTGTTTGTTTGTTTGCTAAATTCTTGCTCTGTTCTTTACTATAGCTCCTTCAATACCAAGGATTGCGAGTTCTAGTTCTGAAACTTTTGTTGTTCCATCTTTTAGATGGAATTGATTTCAATTTTTTATTGGACAAATCAGGTTTTACCTGTTCTTTTGAAAATGGAAAAGTTGGTTAGTTTCTTGAGTTCAAATAGATTGGTTTCGGTTTTCTATTGAGATTTGATAATCTATATTAGGTTGATACTGTTACTTCATTTAATGAATCTCAGTAATATAGTACTAGAAGTACATAGTTTAAATTTATCAATAAGAATTTTTCTCCATTATAACACAAGAGATTGAGTAATATCTCCAAAAAGAAAATAAGGAGACGTGTTAGAAGAAATTCTTGGTTCCTTTGACTTCACAAATTTTGATATTTGTGTAAATTATATAAAGGGAAAACAAACCAATAAAAGCAGATTGAAACCAATAGGATTTCAGACGTCTTAGAACTGATACATATAGATATCTATGGACTATTTTTTTTTTTTTTGTTCTTATAATGGTCAAAGATATTTTATCACGTTCATAGATAATTATTCATGATATGACTTAATCCAGATTACAGCATATATCCTGAACACAGGGTTTTCCACTAAGGCAACTACTGAAACCCAATAAGAACTTTAGACTAGTATACGTCCTAGTCTAAAGTATCTATACAGTTGGTGTTGTCCAACTAAGATTAGATCTATTAGACCTAATAAAAGAAAATTGGATATCAAGACAGTTAGTTGATTAGTAAGGTACTCTGAAAGGTTTAAGGGATATTAATTTTATATCCAGTTCTTTGAGAATATTGAGTTTACGGAGGGAGATATAGTTAGAGACATTGTCTTCTAAGAAGAATATGTTGATATTCCCAAAGGTGTTATTAGACAATGTTGGAGAACCCTCTATTTCGAAAGAACAAACTTAGCTACCTCCAAAAACCAATATCGTGAAGTGAGAGATAAAATTCATATGGACATCCTGACAGTGATATTACAAATTTCATGAAATTTTTATCCCATTAGGTTTTGAGATAAAATTTGGTTGATAATTATGGATATCATAAGTTCTGTGTGAGTAAATACTCAGGAAATACCCATAGTAAGGGAGACAACTTTAGTCTCTACCAGTGTCTCAAGAATGACCTTAAATATAGGAAAACACAGAAGATTTCTTACGCGTCAATAATATGGAGTCTGATGTATGTTTTGATCTGTACGCATTTGGATATTACGTACATTACGGAAATGTTTGACAGAAATTTAAGCAAATCGAAAATAAAGTATTGGTAAGTAACCAAATGGGTCTTACAATACTTACAGAGAGTAAAAAAGACATATACTCACATATCAGAAGTCAGATTAATTTGAGATTATTCGGTATACTGATTTCAATTTTATGGAATGTCAAGTTAGCATGAAAGTTACAACATGCTGCACGCTAGCAGGATGAGTCATTTTTGAAAGTGTATTAAATAGTCTCTTATAATCTCTTCCATCATGGCGGTGGAATTCATAGCGTGTTATAAGGCATCCAATCATAGAATGAAATTATCACGGATGGTATTAACATGCCACTCAGATTATTGTGTGACAGTAGTTCAACAGTCTTATATTCCATTTAAGAAAATGATTCAGAGTGAATAGTTGTCTATAAAGTACGTTGTTACAAACTCCACAATTATGGATCCATTTATTAAAGGAACTGCCACCCAAAAGGTTCATGTGCGCACTACTCGTATGTGTGTCATTTCATTTTCGGATATTTAGTTTCAGTGAGAATTTGTGATTTTAGATGCTAATGTAATATAGATATTTTTGGGTTATTTCAGTTTAAGGCATTTTAAGATTATTTTTCGCGAAAATAAAGATTAAGTTTTGAATCACACTCTGATATTAAGTATGGTTGATCTCATTAAAGAGGACCAATTGGAAATAGGCATGTTAAAGATCACACTGCATGACATTTCCATACTACGCATCCATATCATGATCTATGTCATTCGGTTATATCAATTTACGTGACCATTGAGTGTTGAGTTACGAAAGAAATGTAACAAAAACCATTTTGATCCTAAGTTGATATGATTGATGGACAAAATTTGTTGTAAATACATTTTAGTATTGACAGAAAAATTGAACTTATTCGGTCGTTTCGCAATTACATAATTATAAAGTTTCATACATAGCCCAAGTGAGAGATTGTTGGATCATTAATTCAACATTTGGTTTATATGTTGAAATAATTATATATTGAATACTGTCAAACCCATAAGTTAAGCTCATATGAAAGTGATTTGGTAAATTTGAAAAATTCTATAATTGAGTTTAAGTATTTCAAAAGATATTGAAATAAATTAATGTGTAAATACCAATAGATATTTACTATTTATGATAGGTTAAATAGGGAATATCTAAGAATGATTTAAGAACAGCTACCATAAGCTGAACAGACAGTTTTGAAAGGTAAAAGTCACCCTACAACTATAAATAGGTTTATGGTTCCCGAATCAATGCATCACTCTTCTCCCTAATACCCAATCATATAGAGAGAATTGGTGATGATTCATATGACCTGGAAGGCCATACCCAGGATTCTGCCCAGACGAATGTCAAATCAAGGATTCACTCTATTCAGTCTCTGGCTATGAAATCAGATACTTTTTTGTCCGATCTGAATTTCAATTTCAGTTTATTAAATTTTTTAATTCCAATGATTTAATACGATATTTGACATATATTTTGTATAAAGTTATTTTTCCCAACAACATAATATATGAGGGTGAGTCTTGACGCAATGATGAAATTGTTTCTTTAGTGAACTCGAAATCACGAATTTGAAATGTACAAACAGTTTCTTTGCAAAAATACAAAGAAAATATTACGTATATATATGTCCACCTTCCCCCTACCTCCGCACTAAACGAGAAAGGACTTTGTGCACCGAGTGAACCCTATATATATATATATATAATATATATATATATAATATTTGACTAGTTGACCTAATGCTCATGCGTGTATCTATAGGACAACTAGTATCACCTATAGAAGGAGAAAAATCTGAACAAGGATAGACGTTGAACCATTGTAGTTCGCGTTGCATTTGGAGACCTGGCCCTGAAATTGAATTGAGTTGCGAAGAAGGTGCCAATTTCGCAGCTAGATGCAATATGTTGTTATTTTTCTCAACTTGGGGGATTAGCAACAATTTCTTTTCTGAATTCAAACTGTATATTAGATTGAAGATCATCTCTTGTCGATTCTCAATGGCAGTGTGGAATATGGATCTGTGGCCATCTGCCAACCAAAGTAGTTGCGGAAATTGCTGAATGCATTCAACCACCATCTCTACTGTTCCATTTTCTGATGCTCTTCTTAAGCTTCTGTCCTCCTTAGGGAAGAAATAGAAACCGCTTGAACTTGTGGAGGTTGAAATATTTTCCACTATGAATTTCATTAGTTTCCTTGCTTGATCATGCATTAATTTTATTTCATACACCTTCTGAACACCAGGAACTGCATAATACAAATTCAAACAAGCATTCTGTTATGAGTATACATGTAAGTAACATAGATTTAGGCATCCAAATCCCAATTCAACTTTGTGCAAAGTTCAAGTTTTGATCCTTAGAAATTGCACTATGGAGGTTTTGATGACAAACACAGAGTTTGCACAATGTTTACTTTGTGCGTGCAATTTGTGAGTTATTGCTACTATCCAATGATTTTAAGTGGTGTATTGGCTTAAGTCCTCCTCCCCCCCCCCCCCCCCAAAAAAAAAAAAAAAAAAAAAAAAAAAAAGAAAACTTATGCAGATTCAAACTTGCATACCACAAGTTGCTAATCTCCACGATGGGTCCTTGATGATTCGACATCCTATTGGAGCATATGTAATTGGAACTCGAGAGGGATCCTCTGCATCTGCTTTGCCACATTGTTGTTGATCGGTTTTTCCATCACCTTGATTAAGACGAATGCCTTCTCATCACAGGCATTTTGACGAGAGAAACTGTCAGCAATTGCCGCATCTACATCAACTAAAGGAAAAGAATTCTCTTAAACAAAAGAAATATTTAGGATGTTCGAGAGACTAACATGAGTAAAGCAGATGCTCCCACGTATTAAGATGAGTTCCACTTGGAAATGCTGAAGGTCTCTAAGACAATATGTCAACAGCAGTTTTTCCATTTAAAGTTGTAGTTGCTAGCTCTGGGTACCTTTGAAGTAGTTCAAGTGCCACGTCTGGAGACACAGAAATTAATTCATTAGCTGCTTGTTAGCCTAGTATTTACTCAAGGAGAGTATGGTAAATGGATAACACATGAGATCTAAATGGAATCTACATGAATTAATTCCTTGTTATCTGAACTACGGGAACTTCTTGTTAGAATATAAAATAATTAGACACTTTTTTCATTAGTTTTTGAACCCTTTGATGCCTTGGTGTCTCAGATTTGGGCTCGACGTATATATAGGATATTAAGAACAAACATCCGATCAGCTCTTGGACATGACCTAACCCAAAGTTTGGACCTAGGAATTAAGCTCAAGCCCAAGCTCGGGCCTAACATGCTAGTCGAGCTTAGGCTTTCATTGCACATAATTCATACATGCATGCATTCACACATTGCTTTTGGTTTTTCTTATAAATTCCATACCCGACTCTTAAAAGCGTTCGAATAACCCTATCAGCATTAAGACCATAGTCATGATAGTGTCGCTCATATGACATCGGACTAGAGATTCTGATTTTAAATCTTACTTAAACTCCTTTAATTTTATTTAATATTTTAGGTGATTAAACCCTCTCGAGTCGCGCATGAGTAGGTTTATTAACACAAGTATAATAGTATCGTTGCATACCGAAAAGACCATTAGCGATTGCATTGTAGAGGACCCATGCGCCATCGTTACCCCTAAAGGGACTTGGATCCTCGTCACGAGTTGCAGAGCACAAAAATTGCAACACAGCCTTTGAACCATTGATTGCAGCCTCCAGAATGGGCGCTCTGTTACCATTACACCTTGTTTGTGTCAAGTCAGGATCTCTTTGCACAAGAGCCCTTGCAGCGTCAATGCAGTCAGACCTGGCAGCAACATTTAAAGCCGTGTTCCCCGTGTTTGTCCTATCTTTCAATGCTTCCAAAGGTATTCTGTTGATCGTGTTTACCGCAAACCTTGCATGCCCCAGTTCGACTGCAATCTGGAGTGCATTGTACCCAAAGGGATTGATCTTTGCCGTCAAAGCAGACTCGTCCTGATCAAATATGGCTTCAGCTCTCTTCCAGTCCCCCTAGAGTGTAGCTCTGTAGAGGTCAAAGTAGTTTCCTGTAACAAATGGTCAAAATGACAATTGACTCAATATTATTCCAACAAATGATCAATCTCTCTTGTTTGTCAAGGTTCAAAGAGGATGATTATTTTCAAATAAGTGTGCAATTTTATATTAACAAAGACATGCAAAAATTGACAAATAATTATATGAGAGCCCAAGATTGAGCTCCATGTTGCCTTTTCAAAAATGTGGTCACACAAACACAAACGAAGTATCTATCCTCTCAAACTGCCACTCTTAGATTTATAGAATTTGAGATCAAATGTATGCATTGAAAACCTCTTACTCCATAAAAATAAAGCATACAATATTACAGTATCTATCATCAACTCTCACGTAGATGAGAAATGCCAACCAATTCTTAATGGGCTACTTCTTTCTTGACTGAATCTCTCTCTCTCTCTCTGTGCAACCTTCTGAACTGCCAAACCGCATGAAAACTACTGATTGCTAGAATTTAGCTTGCACTAATTTTTTCAGGTATGAGCATCTTTCTTTTTTACAGGAACAAATAATAGCTGAAATTGAAAACGGGAAAGTAGTATTTTTTTTTTCTTAGTTAAACTCAGACAAATGTGAATACCCCCGACAGTTAGAATGGCAAATGCTGTAAATAAATATTCTAAAGAAAGTAGGAAAAAATAAAGGTCACCTGCACTGCTTCCTTCCCTCTCTTGTTGCGTAGTCATCGTCAATTCCAAGTCCCTCCTCTTCCTCCTCCTCCTTCGCGGGGTAGAGAGAGAAAGCACACAACAGAACTTTATTAAAAGTTGAGAGAGAGAGAGAGAGGGGGAGAGAGAAGGACGAAGCCAGCAATAAAGAGGAAAGAATAGGCGAAATTTCATTTATTGATGCGAGATGAAAAGATGTTGTTTTTGAGATGGAAAAAAAATTTAATTTTATTAAAGATTGAAAAAGAACTACCTCCTGATTTGTTTACTCTCCTCTTTGCAATCATTACTTGTTTATGTAGCTTGGAAAAGTTTCTGCGCTCAAAAGTTTAGTTCATGATGTACAAGCTTGGAGGTTTGTCTGCATTCCTGGAGCACTGTGTATAAGATTAGGCGATTTTGTTTGCGTGAAATGGTACTCATTTGAAATTTTTAATCTTTGCTTTATGGTCTTAGTAGGAAGAATAATAATATTTATTATCTTTGTGACTATCACTTTGTTATACAAACACCGAATATTCTTGCCCCTCTGAAGTTTAGAGTTTTTTTTCAGAAATAAATTCTAAAGCTTTGGTATGGACATACCATATAAAACTATTTATATCTCATATGCTTTGCAAAAGAGTGGGTTCTCTTTAAATATAATATAGATATACTTTACCATGTAGTGCAAATAATCACACATTGACCTCCTTGCTTTCAATAGATTCAGGTTTCTTCTGTGGAGGCATTGGGCCAGATGGTCTCATAATGCATCCCCAAGTTGAGGCTGCTTTATCAAGACTTGTCCCTATGTAATGGGATTCTATGAGCCACTTATGAGTTAAATTTGCCTTTCTTTGCATGCTTGTATAGATAATGATCAGTGAACGACCCAAGATTCTTAACGTTATGTTATTCTTTCCTCTTGCCTCTCTGTTATCTGGATTCCTATTGCTGCCTTTAGAAATGCAGGTTGAAGGAAGAACCTTTGACATTTGGTGCCCTTTGTGTTCAAAAGCATCTCTTGCCTAGGTACTCTTCATCTTTCTTTCCCCTTTGGGATGCAGGATTTTTGTTGTCCTACATCACTTTATGCTTTTATTATCTTCTTTTTGAGGCTGTCTGAAGCATTAAAAGACCTTTGCTTGTTGAATCTGTAAAGTTGCTGTTGGATGAACATGGTTTGGGTGTTCGGAAGGCAATTTTGGAGGCTTTTATACTTAATTTTCTGCACTTTTCCAAAAGGTACCATATTTATTTAGAATAATAACAGTAATTTTTTCTTTTTTTCTTGTTGCTTGTATTATAATTTGTGTTTTGTTGATTTGTGGCAGTTGATTGTAGTTATGGCTTCTCATTGTTACTTGGTTGGTCCATCGGCGGAGTTGTTTGTTGAATATCTTGTTCGCCAGTGTGCCATATCAGACAAATGGAGAGGTGATCTGGACAGCTCCAAGGAAATGCTCAGGTCCAGAGGCAACTATTCTCCAATACAATGCAAGAGATCTGAGGTTTGACTTTACCACTTGTGTCATGTTTGGCATGTGCAAAACACATTTAATAGCGATTATCATTGCCTTAGTTGTCCAACCCAATGATGTTTCAATTGTTTGAAACTGAAATACTGTTTAATCTCTGTGATAGTTTGTTCTTAATTTTTTCTTGAAGTTTCAATGAGAATTCTAGGCATTACTGCTGTTGTACAGCTGTTTGATTGGAATATGTTCTTCTCAGATAAAAATCGGGTTGGTCACTCTGAAAGAATTAAGAGCAGTCTGCGAAAAGGGTCTTCTAACTGTTACCATTCCAGAAATGGAGGCATAAGATGCTGCTGTAAATGCTCTTTTTTAAAACAAATAAATAAATTTCTATAATTGATTTCTGTGCCTTGTGTACCTCATATTTTCTTGTATGCTTAATTCTAGCAGAAAATTTAATTTTTTGGAGTTCAAGTGGACTATGATCCAGATTTTGTTGTTTTAATGAAAATATATCTAGTCGAAGGGCTTTGATTGGACTGTCATTGTGAAACAGCCAAGTCCCTTCATAGTTACCTGTTTTTGTTTCCACAAAATACATAACACATTGTTTTAGTGTAATTTTATTTTAAATGAAACAGGTATTAAAACTGTTATGCTTGTTAATTTTTCCATCATGACGTGTTCTTCCACACCAGTTTGAGCCAAAAATTTTCGACCTGAAAACTAAAACAGAGCTTTTATTGCAGTTCTGGGCTGAACCTGGATTTTTCCTTGTCTGTTGAATCCGTTGATTATACTTGTGATCTTTGCTATAGATCAATTGTAACTTCTTTATGGGTATCTATTTTATCTGCAGCATTTTCTTTGGCCTTTTCTGTTGAAGATGCTTGATCCTCAGACTTATACTGGTGCAACTGCCATGGTACGATGATTTGACATACTTAATTTACTCTTTTTAAAGAATTCATATTCATTACTGCTTTTTGGATGTCAAAAATTTTTTTGGTGCATTTTCTTGAAATCAGTTCTTGACCAAACTGATTGGATAAGAATTTGATGCATGGATTACTTCAATAGTACCTCTGTTTTGAGTGCTGACACTGAGTTCTTTGTGACAAATGCTCTAGGACACTTTTAATACAATTTTTTTTCATGCTTTTATAGGTTTGTAAATGCATTTCAGAATTACGCAGACGTAAATCTTCATTCCACAGTACCACGCTTGATGATTGCAAAGCTTGTGCTAATATTCCAAGCCCTAGGGTAGCATATGTTTTGGATTTAGATGATTTAGGTGAACTCTATGTCCTATCCTTTTTATATAGTTGATATGTGCTTTGCAATTATCTTTGCTTTTTTGCATGTGATTTAGGAGCTAATTTCATGCTTGCTGGCACTTTTGCATGATCCTCTAGCAAGGGAACGACTTGCTTCTCAGATTTTGACAGCATTCTTTCCTTCAATTTCTTTGCCATTTTCCATTCCCACCTCTCTATCTTGCCTTCTATTGTAAATCTGAAGTTAAGCTTGCACTCAGCAAATGGTCTAATAAGGAGAGTTCTAGTATCAGGTTAAGGTTCACCTAGTCTAGGGTGTTTAGAGGGGAAAAGTTGCATATTCTTGTAGGGCATCAATTTTTGTAACTTTGAGCATATAACAAGGGTAGATATCCAATATGTGTTGCCAAAGATTTGGCTTTTATTTTAATCTATTTCTGCTTCTGGTTCACACCCTCATCTATATGTTCACTCTTTTCAGTTTTCCAATAATCTGTGGACATTTGACCACCCCCAAATTGCTCACGGTATTCTCTCCGTTGCACATTGAATCTTAAAAATGAAGAGAAAACGATGAAGAGTAAAATAAGAGTGATGGGATTTTTTGGGGGTACCTCTTGGTTGCAACCTATCCTTTAATTTATATGAAGTAACCTGTAAGAGATTATATAGGTGCCAACTCATATGTAACTCTTATTCAGTTTCCACATCAAATAGCTGGTCATAATTGCAACTTCTATTATTGTGTAAAGTTTCTTGATTCTATCTAATAAAGTAGCTGTTACTTTTGGGCCTTGGTTTCAGGTGCCTTTTGGGGTTTTCATCTTGAATACATGTAGGGATTGACATTCCCTCTCTCTTTTTTCATGCTTCTCTAAGAGGATATCTTATTCTCTCTGTCCATTGTAACTTTTGTACATTGTTCTGTATGTATGGAATTCTTTCTTTTTACCATAAAGAAGGCAGCTATTATCTTTTCTTTAGGATGTGGGTGGAACTTTTGTTATCCTTAAAAGATACAATAAGTTTGAAAGCATTGTGCTGAAACCCCTCCATAAAGACATTGAATTTTGGCTCTCACATTGGGGCCATGGTGTTGACTGTAATGCTGTATGTTATGGTCTCATGAGTGGTGAATTAGTTATAGCACTATCCAACCACCATTATAACAGCCAAGGTTTTCCTATTTCAACTCCCAATGGGGCTTTGGATGTGGGACGGGATGCAATATGTTGGTTCAGGTTGGTATCAGCATCTTGCCCATGAGCAGAGGTTGGGATGGGTTTAAGCAGTGAGTGAATTGTTTGGAAGGCAAAGGTTTTTGCCAAATTTAAGAGTTTTACTTGGTCTGTTGTGCTTAACAAGATCACTACAATTTTTTTTTTTTTTTGGTTACAAAAAGGAGACCTTTTAAAGCCATCTCTATTGATATTAATGTCATATGTCACAAGGATTTTGATACTAAGGCACTAAGGAGTTATTCAGCCTCTTAATTGTGAGAAGGGATAACTTCTCTAAATACAGATGTTGTTTCAATGTTAGTGGTGAGCTGAACTTTTTCGCAAGGAAAACATGGTTGAAAATGAATTGAATGCCCTAGAATTATGTTGTCGGATTGGAGGGTTGAAAACTAGATTCTGTGTATGTAGAAGAAATAATTAGTTACCGTCCTGTTTGGAGGATGGAAAAGTGGCTTGCCATTTGGGGTGGTAGGTTCAGACTGAGGAACCTTAGCTTGTTACTTATAAATTTAATGTTTTAGGCTTTGGAGAGCTGGTTAAGTGGTAGAGTCCATATGGGAAAAGTTCATAATCACGAAGTATGAAGTTAAATGCAGGTCTGTCGGGGTTCTGGAGTTGTGTTCTATGGTGATGGGATATCTTTTGGTCTTGTATCAAGTGGAGAGTGGGCGGCAGAAGAATCCTATTTTGGTATACATGTCCAAAGGAAATGTTTCAGAATTTTTCTTCTTAGCTGGGAAGATGATTCAGTTCCCTCTCATTAGGTAATGCATTGGGATGTATATTTCACTTAGCGTTTTTCAGGAAAGGGACCGAAGCCCACTGAGGAATTTATGCAGATTCTTTGTGAGAATTTTTTCTTCAGTAATGGCTAATGACAAGGGAGGTAGATGGCTGGTACTAAGGATTCTGGATTCTTTTTCTTTTTGTTCATTTATTGTGGGAAGGATGCGGTTGTATTTTAGCTCTATTAGACTCCTGTAAAGGTCCTATTTGTTGTTTGGCTGGCTTTAGCGGGGCCGTGGTTGTGGTCATGCAGTGATAATGAAGAATCTGTTTACAATTTCCTGTGATGGTTTTGTGCCCTGGATGGACTTCATATGGTATTACATTTATGATTCTGTTTCTTGTGTTCAGAGTTGGTGCCTGTTAGTTCTTCTTTCATGTGTTTTCTTATCCATAGGCAAAAGTGCATGGCCAAATGAACTTGTGGCTTCTCATTCATATGTGGAGTTCAAATTTAGTTGTTGTGGCAGCAAAATTCCTCCAAGAATAAACATACAAGCATGGTTTTGGACACATACTATAAAACCAATTAAGCAGGGACTAGATTTGAGGAAATTGAAGGGGATTAGAGAAAAATATCTCTCTAGCTCTTGGCTTATTATTGTTTGTTTGCTCCTTTTTTGTTTTTGTTTTTGTCATTTCCTGGAGGAGAATTCTGTGCCCTCCTTATTGTAGTCCCTTCCATTCTTGATGCTAAATTTTCTTCTCCTATAAGAAAAATAAAATATTATACTTGTTCAAGGTGAATACTCTACCTTTTGATTAACAACAGGTTCTTGAGGAAACAGACAGTTGCGAATTTGAAGTAACGATACATTAGAATAGTTACTCTTTTTTAACAGCATCTTGAACTTTTTATGCAACGAGGAAAAAGAAAATTAAATTATTTTGATTCTTATTGTCGATAGTTTTACTGTGGCCCTCATTTTTTGACTCCTGATATCTTTTTTCTCTGTGGAAATATTCGGCTTTTATTTCCTTAAATACTTGAGTGAGAAAAGCTTTGTAGAAGATTTGAGCGGATCATTTTGGTATTTTAGCATATGTAAATATGTGCAGTTCTTAATAAGAGTTGGCAATTTAGTCATCTTTTGTTTAGGGAAAGTGTGTGCAGTTTTTCTCCCTCAGGTATGGTCTTCTTCCTGTGCATATTTTTCTGCACACCTGCTGTCCTAATTTTCAGCAGACACTGAAAATTTCTTCCTCTGCAATATGTGTTCTATGCCCCCTTCATTACTGCCGCCCGCTGTTTCTTTTGGTTATAAATCTTTTCTGTTTCAGATCTATTTGATTTCTGTTTTTGTTTTGATTTTGCGAAGTGAATGTTTTTTCATAAACTTTAAATATAATCTCTTGCTAAAGAAAAGTCACTTCATGTTAAAGGGATTTACCTTACTTCCTTTGAAATCCCTTTGATGATTTACTTCTTATTCTTTGTTTGTTTTGACTGCTTTACGATTGTGTCTCAGTTTTAGCATCATATTATATTTATAAAAATTACTTTTTTCTATATATATATATATATATATATATATATATATATATATATATATATATATATATATATATATGTGTGTATATATATATTTTTTTATCTAAATACTTAAAATCATTTGCAATCCTGGGACTTGTGACTTGACATCTTAAATTCGGAGGTTATAATTGTGCCTCGAGTAATGTTATATAGACCTAACTAAGCTTTATTTGACGGTTCAAATCAATATATTTTAATCGATTCAAACAAATATTAATTGAAAATCAATCAAAATATAATGATACAAAATGTCATATAAGATTTAATTTATTTTGTTAGATACTAATCTGATACACATAACATTATATCATCAGTGCCTTCCAAACATCAAACATCTTCTCATTCAACATACCTTATTCAGATTTTCTGTTGCTCTAGTTGCACAATCAAAGCTTAATTTCTGTTACATGGCAGAACTACTTGATATGCATCAACACTAGCTCACCTCGTCTTTAGATGAAGTGGTAGTGGTATTGCCTTCCAAATTTCTGCGAACTCTTCATTAATGAAAGTCTGTGGCAAATAAACATTCAACAGTTCCAGAGGCCGTGAGTTCATCAACTTTTTATCATACACCCTTTTGATGCATGGAACTGCATTTTGACATCCAGACAAATCAGAGATTAATCAATATCAGCACATAGATTAGAACTGATAATTGGATCAGGCCGAGGTCAGGTCGAGTTCAGCCCTTTTTTAGGCCCGTTTTAATTACGGCTGAGGTTGGACACAGGTGAGCTCGGCCCGTTATAAACCCAACCCACTTAAATGAACCCAACTTGCTTCTAGAGAGTTCCTCTCTCTCTCTCTCTCTCTCTCTCATTATTGTTTTAATTAAGTCTCTTGAGGGGATCATTACAAGGGCATTGGTCTTGTCTAATTATCGAATCAGCCTTTTCATCTTCTACCCATCTCTCTCTCTCTCCTTTGTGGCTCATAAAACCTCTCAAGAATCTCTCTCTCTCTCTCTCTCTCACTCATGCACAATTTCAAGCCCCCTCAACTTCAACCTCTATAAAATTAAATCTCTTCAAAATTGTTCGTCATCAACAAGCAACGTGTGCAAGCGATGGTCCAGAAAGTTCCTCCGTGCGGGGATGTTTTCGATGGACACGATTGTGGAAAGATGATCGGACAGCAAATGATGGTTGTTGTTTGCAAGTCAAAGAGTGAATCAAAGGCAACGGATTGTGGAAGAGTGAATTGATGATGGCAGGCGATTGTGGGAAAAGTGAATCATTGGAAGGCGGAGATGTCAGAACAAATCAACAGGTAGTGATGAGAAATCGAAATCCAACATAGGCAATTTGAAAGAAGGCAACGAAGAAATCAAAATGGTTGTGGAATTGAATTGATGGTGATTGGTGTTAAATGGCTATAAACGAAGGCAAACGGTGATGAACGAAGGAAACTAACAGAGGCCATGAAGCAGGCAACCGGTGTTAAACGACGATGGAGAGGATGATTCAGTGGCAGAGAGTGTGATTCCTCTCTCTCTCTCTCTCTCTGGATTTTTTAGGTTTTGTTTGGGCTCAGGCCTGACCCAAAATGGGCCGAGACTCTTTCAAATTTTTGGACTGAGCTCGAATTTGGATTCTTCGAGCTTTCTCAATTAGGGCCTGGGCTTAGGCCCATAAAATTTTCAACGGCCCGGCTCACAAATCTTGATTGTCAGGCCTAGATAAGGAATACTAAAGCCTCATACACATCATGACCAAAAAAATAGCCTCATACACAAACACGTGTTGCAGATCTAAAGAAAAGGTCCTTCATGCATCTATAGCCTTCACTAAATAAAAAATAAAAAAATGAGGATGCGTTAGAAGAGTGATCACGAAGAAATACCATGAAGTATGTAAGAGAACAGGATAAAAATGGGCATGGGAACCCAATTTGCCAGAGGGAGTCTCGGAACCTCCTATCCCAGTCAATATTAATAGAATATCAATCCTTACATCTAATCTATTATTTAGTCTAATAGATAGATTATGGACCCTTATATTTAATCTATTATTTAATCTAATATTCTATCTTATATTTATCCTAATGATTAATCATATAATGTATCTAATCATGTATTACATATACTGTTGTAATTCTTTATATATATTGAAATGCAAATATCTAAAAGCATGATAAAATTTATTCTATCAATAAACTCTCCTCTCTCAAGTATCTCTGTCGGACTGATTGACGTTGATGCCTTCAAGATTTATTTATTAACAAAAAAAAAAGAAGCAAAACTATTAAAGAGCTGTCATTTTTCATCTGAGGCTGCTTTATTTCAAACCTAAGGTTTTCACTTATGTTGTAATGTCTGACTGCTATTTACATATAATAAACTGGACCCAGCTCAATATAACCCTTCTATAAAAAGATGGAAACTTGGCTACCAAAATTTTTTGTTGATCCTATGCTTAGCCCAACACCACACCTGGGCACGAGCTAGGCCTAGCATTGTGCTTAACTATGGCTGAGCTACTAGCCCTGCCCAATAAGTTTGGCCTACTTTCCTAGCAGGCGACTGGAAACTTAAAAGACCAAATTGAATATGATCAGAGTCGTCGGAATTGAGCTTGAGAGTCTTCCTTTTTTTTTTTTTTCTCCCGATTTATAATTGGCTTGTTTCTTTATAAGAAAAGAAATATATTTAGAATTTCAGTCGAGTCGGATTTAAAAATCATATATATATTTTTAATAAAACTAATCTAAAGTAGTTTGAAATAAGGAATTTTTAGTAAAACCTTAATTATAGTTTTAAGAATACAAATAATCCTAGTTTTAAAATTATTTTCAATTAAAATGATTTAAACATTATCTTTAAATTTATTTTTTATTAAAAATAAATTAATATTATATCGAAATATCATTAACGTGACTTTAATATAATTTGTTCTTACAAATAATTTTTATATTATAACTAAAATTTTTTCACAATCCTCGTGTCGTGTGTATCCCCCTCATGAATGCGACGAGAACTGTCACAGGTGTTTATGAAATCAAAAGGTGGTGGAAAAGGGGGAGAGTTGGCTGAGACAGATACACATCTTGAGGTCTGACGAGACAAATCCAAAGCGCCCTCGGGTTTGGTCTTCCAAAACCGCTCGTCTTCCATCACCTAATTTTAACTGAGACCCGCAATTGAGTTAGGCTGGCCTAAATTTGACCCGTTTTGAATGATCGAGCTCGGCTTATTTTAGAGTCGGACCGAATTCGGTCCAATTTTTTAAGTCCGTTTTAATAATGGGTTGATTTTAGATAGTAGTAGGTTTGGTCCATTATAAATCCGTCTTGTTTAAATGAACTCATTTTAAGGATAAAGAGAGAGAGAGAGCATCTGAAACAACCTCTTTATCACCACAAAAATCTAATTTCCGATTCAACCCTTTCATCTATTACCCATCTCTCTCCCTTCTTTGTGGCTTCTAAACCCTATCAAGACTCTCTCTCTCTCTCTCTCTCTCTCTCTCTCTCTCTTATCCACAATTTTGAGCCCCCTCAACTTGGATGCAGTCGATAATAGCAAATGATTGTGGGAAGATGATGGAATGGTGGATGATGGTTGCTGCTTGCAAGCCGAAGAGTCAACGAAGGCAGAGATGGCTGAACAAATTAACAAGTGGTGATGAGCAGTCAAAATCCAACATTAGGTGATTTGAAAGAAGACAATGAAGAAATTGAAGAGTCGATGCCATCATTTATGGCAGAGCTCAGCTAGGAAATCAGGTTCTCCTACCGGCTTGTTGTCGACGCTAATGAAGGCATCGTCGTCGACATTGACGAAGGCATCGTTGTTGTCGCCGAATTGTTGTCATATGAAAGCGAAACAATCCAAGAGTAAGAGATTCGATTCCCTCCCTCTCCTTGTCTCTCTCTCTCTAGATTTTTGTTGTTCGTTCGGGTTCGAGGCTGGCCCGAAATGGGCCTGAGGCCGTTTTATTTTTTTTGATCAAACTCAAGCCTTAATTTTCCAAGCTTTCTCAAGCTGGACCAGAACTTAGGCCCATAAAATTTTAAACGGACCGAGCTCGAACTTTATAGCACTTGGCTCAAAAAACTCGATTGCCAGGTCTAATTATAGTCATTTTTTTTGAAAAAACAAATTGATATTGAAATTTTATTCTAAAATCATACATTAATTAATTCAAAACGTTATTGGATTTAATTTAAATTGAATGGCATAACCTTGTAGCAGTAGGTGTTGAACTTCGTAATAAAATTTGTTTTTTCTTCGTCTTGAAGGGTCATGCATTTCTGGTTGTAAACGGAGTATATATCCATAAAACTTAAGAGTTGATGACCTAATGAATTATCTATCACTTTGTCCTTGTTAAGGAGTGAATAGCTGTCTTTCAGATATGTTTTGTTAAGGTTAGTGAAATCTACATACATCCTCCATTTGTTGTTAACTTTTTTTACCATAATCACATTGGCTAGCCACTCAGGTATTCTACCTCTTGAATAAATCCTGCCGCTATGAGTTTTCGGACTTCCTTCTATATGGCGCGTTGACGTTCTAGTGCTAACACGCTCTTTTTCTACTTAACAGGTTTTTAACTTACATGTATGGTTAGTTTATGGACTATAACCAAGGGATAGATACCTGGCATGTCTTCTGAAGACCATACAAAGGCTTTAAAGTGTCACCAAAGGCAATCCACAATTACTTTATGAAGAGGTGCCAATAAGTGGGTGTCAACTTAAACCGTCTGGCTAGGTACATCCATGATGAAAATTTCAACCACTTACTCTCCAGGTTGAGACTTGGATTGATGTTCGGCATCATTTCTAAGCTTTAGTGTGTGTACTGAGAGAACTTCTTTCTTTCCTCCGATGTTGGGGATGGTCTATGAGTCGGTGTCACCATAAAGTGTTACGACCCCTAAAGGCGTCTTGAATTTGATCCTCATATTATGTGTTGCACTCGGAAGTGTTTCGAGACTGTCCAAACTAGAATGAGCTAGGATGGCATTATAGGGAGACGGGAGTTTCACCACATAAAAAAATGGTTTTGGTAATAGCATCATGAAAAGGCATAAACGAGATGGTACCTTCTAGATGTATACATTTGTTGATAACTCCTTTTATGGATCTATCAGAGGGTTGAAAATGAGATGGGGTGAAACCAATTCGCTGAAAGGCATCCCAAAAGAGGAGATCTCGATCTACTCCTAGATCAATGAAGGTCCTTTTGACGAGATAGGACCCTATTCCTACAATGTGACCAACAGGTCATTTTGATTAGTGTCGACTCCTATTAAATCGTCATCATCAAAGCCGATAATTACTCTCTTTCTCTTGGTTGATACCATGGTTGTAAAAAGTAAGGGACAACAATAGGAACTCGAGGAATCAACCTGTTCCCACAGACGACACTTATAATACCGGACAAGTCCGGATTATAGTGTTAACTCAAAATGGACTATTAAAAATTTTTTTTATACTTTTATGAAAGTGTAGAAAAATAATTAATTTGAACTAAATGTAAAATTTTGCAATTTGGGTTGTCTAGAGATCCCTTAGACACCTAACCAGTAAACATTTTAATTCTAAATGATCAGTTAGTAGAAGTGTTGGTGTTCAGAAGACTTGGATTGAGTTAAGTGTTCGGTAGGAATTAAGGTTTTGGTGAGAAATTGATTGTCTGGTAAAGATTTGAATTTGATAGGTTGTCTTTTCCAATTTTAGCTTTCTAACTAATAATCGGTATTGACCATCCATCGATTATTTTGCAAATTTGGAACTTGTCAGTATTTTACTTTATTCCTCCTGTGAGTAAATTCATTTGGCTCACGGTAATTTACTTTGCTAATTTTCTAAATTTTCATCGATACACTTCAATTAGCTATCGGGATGTTATTCTCTTACCTCTAAATTTTCAAATTGGCCAAGCACTTGCTCTGTACATTGTATTATATTTCCATTCAAATTTATCGGTACTTGCTTATAAATTTAAAATGTTGTCAATTACTTGTATCCATTTATCTATGACCGAACAGCACTTCCAATCTCCAATCGATGCCTTCCATTTCTGCACCGGGACAACATTGCACTGTGTCCTTCGGTCCCCTTCCATTTGACCGAACAGCACCTTGACTGAATACCATTGTCCCCCTTCGGCATTTCAAATTAGTTGTTACTCAATATTTCCTTCCAATCAATTTCCTGGCACATTTACACACACTTGGCTATCGGTACATGTATGTCCTTCGGTGCCATCATCCTTCGGTGCATGTTATCTTTGGTACTTTACCATAGCTGTTGCTATTGAGAATTCAACATGACTTGCCAACCCTTGCCATCGGTCATCCCTTGTTTGTCATTTGCCATCAGTCAATTCCACCAAATTCTCCAACACCCATCGGTCAACTTGCACACAAGTCTTGAAATTTCATTAAAATTCTCCAAGTTGTCGTTACTTCCATCAACGGGGACTTGAACCCATGAACTTGGGTTCTTCCAAAAAATTTAATGGCACCAAATCACCTAAACTCTTCAATTATATTATATTAAATTCATATTATATCTTATATTTTAATCATTCTACATTTTTAATATTCCTAATTTATTTTCCATAAATTGTGTGTCACTTCAACTTTCCTTATCATCAACAAAACACCACAGTCTCAATAAAAATATAACTACAAACACTTAAACTTATTTGGGTGATCATCCCAATGATCCAAAAGAACATGTTGGGCGTTTGTGCAAATTAGAAATGTGAAAGGGACTATTAAATAATTATTGAAAATGTGTTTGAGAATAAAATGAGCATGAGATTCCAGAACCTACAAAACCCAAATTTCACTTCTCTCTCTAAACTATTCTCCTCTCCTCCCTTCTCTTTTCTCTTATCTTCTAGAACTCAATTGATTCACGTCAATCTCTAGATCAAGACTTCAAACTATTCATCTAGTCTCGAAAATTTGTAGAAAAGTTTAAAAATTCGATGCTGTGACAAAGGAGAGAAATCAAGGGTTTGCTGTGAGTCAAACCATAAGGATCTCTTGGAGACACAAACAAGGTAATATAATTTTTTTAACCCAAGTTTTACCTTATTTTAACTATCTATTTGTTGGGTTTTATGAGATCTTTAAGTCACAATAAATAAGAGAAATTTTGGATTTGGATGTTAGGGTTTCCGATTAACCTAGATTGATGAATATTGATGTTGTTAGTTACTTGATGATGACTACTAGGCGCTTGACTGAGTTGATCGAAGTCAGACCATTTATCGTGGACAAATCTGGAAGTGAGCACCCTTCCTAAATTGTGAGTGGATGGTTTGTTATTTTTGTAAATGAGAAATGTTTTTTATAATTTTTCTAAAATGATTTTCTTAACTTTCTTTTATAAAATGTTTTGTGATTGTGAAATGTCCTTAAAAATATTTTTGACTCAAGCCATGAGATTTATACGATTGCAAATATATTTGATACATGCTGAATTTTTCCTACGAATCATGTTTGCTAGATTTATGAACTGTGAAATTTGGTAATTTATATAGCATATGATATAATATTTGTAAAATGGTTTATTATTGGTTTTGAGGTATGAGCCTGAACCCCCATAATGCAAGTATGGGATGTGAGCACTCAGTTTATGAGATGACCAGTCTAATGTCTTAAACTTCCATGAACTAATTCGAGGGGACGACGTGGAGAGCTTGGTAGACTTGAGGGGGTAGGCGGCGGTAGAGAGATGTCCCTCAAGTTCATTTCAGGGCTATTCGGTTGCGAGCTAATGCCAAGATTGGGGTTGATCTTTTATAACCAACGGTAATGAAAACTTCTTGGTGGTTCCATCGAATGGTCTGAGTCAAGCCATTGGTTGAGAGATTTTGAGACAAACCCCATAATATTGGAAAAGTATATATTGTGTTATGGAAAAATCATAACTCTTGATATAAATGTTTGGATGACCACTCAATACTTTGTTGGAACGTAAATATGATTTGAAAATATTGTTTGACACTTTCACACTCACCACTCACTCACTTACACAGCTATATCATTGCGCTCCACTCACTGTATATTCCTATACTCACCTATTCTCTTATCCCTTTTCGAAGAAAGTGTAGAAACAAGATTTTCTCATCAGTAGCTAGATCCAGTCGAAGAGAAGAGCTGTCCAGGATCGACTGTGGTATTGGTCCATCTAGTTGTGGATATTTTTTGAGGTATGTAGATAGACCCATCGGAGTATATTTTTGATATTTTTGAAACTCTTTATGTAATATATTTTTTCTCATATTCTTCTAAAATTAGAAACTTCATGCTTTGAAAATTATATTTTTAAAACATTGAACAATATTTTTGTTTATTATATATTTGGTTTTAAAATATTGTGCTAACTGGTTCAAAGATATGATCATAATCTTGCAGGATTTTAAGGTGCGTGTTGGTGATTGCACGTACTTCTAGATCATGCGACTTTTGTTACGTGCTCGGATTTGCGGGTCAGGGCATGACAACACCAATCTATTAGAGGTAGATTTTGATCCATAGATAATGGCTCTACTCACTTGAACAGAGTAACTGGCTGTATGAGTATCTTAATCGATGAGACCTGTAAAAGACTGCTGGTAGGTATTTCAATGGGAGAGATTCTGACACTTAAATCAGAGAATGGTTTTCAAAGGAAAAACAAACTGAACGAGAGATCTGTTGTACTTTTGTGTTATGTGTGAGTTCAAAGAGTATCTGATCGGTTGATTTAATGATGTATATATAGGTTGCTTCTATGAGTCCCGTATGCATCCGGAGTATTTAAACCCTATTTTCCATATGAGAATGTTCTGAAATCGCAGAATCTCTTAGAAAAAGATTTACATAAGATTCAGAATCTTTCTTATTAAGAAAGTTCTAATTGTCAAAGGGTTTCTTTCTTTATCAATTAGGATTCAGAATCTTTTTGCTGATTATAAGATGTTTTCGTGACTTAAGAAAAGTTGAATATTATTTCGAGCTGATCAGATACCAAGCACTGAAGAGGTCTTAAGACAGATTAATCTCTTATCAAGTAGAATATGGTTAATGAAGACCGAGAGCACAGGCCATATCCCCCAACTCAAAGGTTCATTTCATCTGCGTGAATTACTAATCATGGGCTTAACTTTTATGATAATGAGTTTTTGGACCATGTATCATCACTAAGAATTAAAATTAGCCTTAAAATAACGCTCACATTACTTCTTCAAATTCAAATTAAAATTATTAAAAAAAAATGCCAACTTCATCAAAATAAAACAAAAACTTGATGTACTTTCTTCTAATTAGCTCCTACAATTGTATATAAATTGTTTTGTATAAGTAATTTTTATAAGGTGATTAGAAATTTAAATACAATTGCATTGACTATCAAAATATATTAAATATATTGAACATAATACAACAAGAAATTAACATTGTTTTTTTCACTTAATAAAGTTAATATATATATATAATGTTGTCGTGATAACAATCCCATTGCAAGTCATAAAGGTGTATATTGACTGTATTGCAAGCTTAACTATTATTTTGTGGGATCCAAAAAAAAAAAAAAAGCATAACCATTATTTTGTAGTTCCTTAACATCTTGATGGTGAAATTAAAGCATGATGATGGTTTTACCTAAAGAGTAGTGTTGAAAATGGGTTATGATTTCACAGATATCGGCTCCTTGTTGACCTGAACAGTTGCCATCAAACGGACGTGATACCTACAAAAATCACTGGATGGTGTTTCGATGGGAGGACTTCGATACTCAAGTCAGAAAAGAACGATTTTCGCATGAAAGGAAAAAACAGATTGAGAGTTTGTGGGAGTGATTCCCTGTGATCAGAGTATCTAATGTGTAAGGCCGAGAGAACGTACCTGTTTTGGATAGTTTTGAGATATTTTATACCTCTGAGAGCCATACACCACTGCAGTGTTTCAACCCTACTTTCTTTATCGAACCGATTCAGAAATCTCGAGAATTCAATATTTCGAATTAACTGTGATTCTCATGTTTTGAAAACTTTTGTATTCTAGAGGGAACCTTTCCTTAACTGAAAGATTTTCAGGATACTATTCGCAGTGAGGGGCGGAAGTCAATGGGATATTTTGGTTTTTCTTTAGGATCGTTGGAATCGTTAGCTATTGATCGGTCGTTCGATCGATGAAGAGTCTTTAGGACTCTTTCAGTTAAGAAGCTGACCATTGGATACCCGATCAGGATGGTTACCTTCACTTGATGAATCACGTTCGGTTGGCGGGGTGACTAAGACCCTATCGTTCGGGAGACCTGGACGACTGAAGCCATTCGATAAGTAATCATATTTGAATCTCTATCGGTAGCTGTCCTTCGTGGACTTTCCGTGGGGCCTTTTCAAAGTTGACTCATCGGATCGGGTTTAGGGTTACGTCCCATCATTTGCCCCCGACTCATGGCTTTCTTGGTAAAAAAAAAGTTATGAGTAGAGACCTACAAGGCGTGCTTGATACGTTACAGGAGCATGGGGATGCTAGGCTCGTCCTAAACCATCCTACTTTCTTGCCACGAATACAAGTGTGTTTCGACGGAAGTGACTTCTTTATGGGGAATCAGAGATGATTTATTTCCCCACTTATGAAAGAATATCTTTCCTGATTCGTCGAATTAATTAAGGTTTGCTTTTCCACCGCTATAAATAGCCATGACGGGATCCATTCTTCTTCACAAAAAGTTGAGGTTTTTCTTCCCCTTTAGGAGTTTGGTTGAGAGTTGTTTGGCATGCGACGATTCACCATTGGGGTAACTTCTACTTGAATGAGAGCTCATTAAGGAGAGGGACCACCGGAATGAGATCTCATTATATTGATCGTTATTCGGTTGGCATCGTGAGGTCGTCCATCGTCAGTGGGGGTACGTTCTTGTACTGCCTTGGATGATCCGTCCGGGTCTGTCCCCGTCATCCAACTATGGTGGGGATATCTCCCGACCGTTTTTGGATGGGTAGGTTTGGGTTAGGCTGTATTGGGGGTGGCAAAACTCGAGTTCGCCTCCTCTTATCCCTAACACTACATTTTTATATTCTCTAGTGTAGGGATTGTGGTTTTTGGTCCTTTGGGTGCCCCTGTTATATATTTCTTAATGTAGTCGGTCTGACCCAGGGACTTGCATATGTATTTATGTAATCGAATGTACTATTTGCATAAACATAAATGAAAGATTATACTTTACTTACTTGAGTTTTGTTTTCGTTTCTTTTTGGTCCCTTGTGTGGTTACATGGCCCATTTTTTGACTTCCGTTACAGGGGGACCTGCTTTCAAGCTCCCTGCTGAGACGTTAACTGATACCATACTTCAAAAACTGTTGGTAACGCTCGTTCGTTCGCTCGGGAGACTCCATGTGACTCATATGGATGATAGGAACCGGGCGACTTAGACCCTCCAAACAATCAGAAATTTTTAAATAGTGAGCCGCGTCCACCCATTTAGGGAGTTACATCTCTATTGATAACGCGTATAAGCGATTGAGGCCCTCCAAATGATAGGAAATTTTTTAAGTGATGGGGTCGCATCCACCCATTTGGAGAATTACATCCCTATTGACGACGCGTACGAACAATAGAGACTGGGCGGTTGAGACTCTCCGAATGATGGGAAATTTTTTAAGTGGTGGGATTGCGTCCACCCGTCCGGGGAGTTACATCCCTATTGACGACACGTACGAACGATAGAGACTGGGCGGGTAAGTCCCTCCAAACAATAAGAAATTTTTTAAATAGTGGGCCGCGTCCACCCATTTAGGGAGTTACATCTCCTATTGACGACGCGTACGAACGATAGAGGCTGGGTGGCTGAGACCTTCCGAACGATAGGACATTTTTTAAGTGGTGGGGTCACGTCCACTCGTCCAGGGAGTTACATCCCTATTGACGACGCGTACAAGCGATAGAGGCTGGACGACTGAGACCCTCTGAATGATAAGAAATTTTTTAAGTAGTAGGTCGCATCCACCCGTCTGGAGAGTTACATCCCCTATTGACAACGCGTACGAACGATAGAGGTTAGACGGCTGAGACCCTCCGAATGATGAGAAATTTTTTAAGTGGTGGAACCACATTCACCCGTCCAGGGAGTTACATCCCTATTGACGACGCGTACGAACGATAGAGGCTGGGCGACTGAGACCCTTCGAACGATAAAAAATCTTCATATTCTTCTTTGGGCTAAATCTTCCGATTGTTTGATAGCGTTGAAACTCATTGATAGTATATGCGTAGGTTTTCTGAATTCCAGATCTTAGGTACTATCGATCTGTCTAAATTGTCGAGGCGATAAGTTCTTGGTCGAACTACAGAATGCACTCAATACGGGGCTTTCCCAATTAGAAGCGAGCTTACTCCCGGGTTAGGGCTGACCGGTAGCTTCCACCTCCCTTAACACTAATTCTCCGGGTTTGAACGTTCGGTTTCGGACCCTACGATTGTGATATCGTGTCATCTGTTACTGATAGGCCGCCATTTGTGTCGATATAGATTCTGGCAACTATGGAAGCAAGTCTAATCTTTCTCTCAGGTTGCGTTTGTTTTACCCGGCGTCGTATTGAGTCACTCGCAGTGAGTGAATACCTATCTCCACGGGTATGACTGTTTCACTTCTGTAAGTTAGACTGAAAGGTGTTTCTCCCGTTGCTCTTCGGGGGATAGTGCGATATGACCAGAGTATACCGTAAAACTCTTCAGTCCATTGCCCCTTGGCATTATCTAGCGTCGTTTTTAGCCCTTGTAGGATCGTTCGGTTGGTTAGTTCAGCCAGTCCATTGGTTTGTGAGTGAGCGATCGATGAAAATCGATGTTGAATCTCGAGTTTCTCACAGAACTCTCAGAAACGCTAGTTGTCGAATTGCTTGCCATTGTTTGTGATAAGCAAGTGCGGTATACGAAAGCGGGTGATAATATGAGTCCATACGAAGGACTGGACTTTAGCTGCCGTGATCTAAATTAAAGGTTCGGCTTCCACCCATTTTGTGAAATAATCGATTGCTACTATCAAGAATTTTCGTTGTCTCGTGGCTGGGAGAATGGTCTGAGGATATTCATGCCCCATTGAACAAAGGACCAAGGGATAGATATAGGATTAAGCTCGGTGGAGGGTAGCCGAGACACAGAGAAAAAACGCTGGCACTTGTCGCACCATTTGACGTAGTTGTCGAAATCGACCTTCATGGTTGGTTATTAGTACCATTGACGGAGGGCCTTGTATACTACATTTCGAGCGCCCAGGTGATTATCACAGATTCTTTCGTAAATTTCTCGGAAGACATAATCCCCCTCTTTGGGAGTCAGGCACCGTAAGTACGGGTGAGTAAATGACTTGCGGTAGAGGATCCCATCAATTATGGCATAGTACTATGTCTTTCGCCTCAGTTTTACCGCTTTCCTCGGGGATTCTGGCAGACGATCATGCCTTAAATATTCTTCTATGAGATCTTTCCAACTGGTAGACCGATCGATAGAGAGAGCCTCTCTGGGTTCGTCGATGTTGGGATACGGCAGGCTCTCAATATATATCGTTCAGTTAGAAGCGACCGAATCGAAACTAACCAACTTCGATAGGGTGTCAGCCCGTGCATTCTCCGATCGGGGGATTTGCTGGATGTCAACCTTATCCAATTGTTCCATCGTTTCGCGCAATTTGCTCAAGTATTTGGCCATGACTGGGTCTTTGGTTTCGTAAACCCTTTCGATTTGTTTTACGACCAGCTGACTGTCCGTGAATATCTTCACGTTCCGTGCCCCCATCTCATATGCGATTCGAAGGCCTGTTAGTAAGGTTTCATACTCTGCTCTGTTGTTGGTAGTCTGGAAATCAAACCAAAGGGCGTACTCTGTTTTGAAGTCATTCGGTCCCACCAGTATAAGTCCAGCGTCACTTCCTAAGGAATTCAATGATCCGTCAACATGGACGGTCTATTCTGGGATTGACCATTCTTCTTGATGGTTGGAAAGTGGTTTTTCGGGCGCCGTAGGCAAAGTACATTTGAAAATGAAATCGGTCAGTGCTTGACCCTTTATCGCGAGCCGCGGTCGATACTGGATGTCGAATTCACCCAACTTTACACTCCACTTGATAAGCCGACCGAAGGTGTCCTCTTTTGGAGGATCTGTTTCAGCGGTTGGTCGATGAGCACTACGATAGTATAGGCCTGGAAATACGGTTGAAGGCGTCTTACTGAAATGACCAACGCGTAGGCTATCTTCTCGATCGATCGATAGTTAATCTTGAACTCTTTTAGTATTCTACTAATGTAGTAAACTGAATTCTGGGCAGTGAATTCTTGTCTTACCATCACAGAGTAGAGTGCTCGTTCGGAGACAACCAGATATAGGTAGAGTTCTTCCCCAAGGATGGGCCGCGAAAGTAGTGGTGGTTGCGTTAGGTATTCTTTAAGTCGTTCGAAAACTGCTTGACATTCATATGTCCATTCGAACCGTTGTGATTCCCCGAAATCATAAGAAAACTAAAGTTTTATCATCCCATTTATATACGACTCTTGCATGCAAAAGCTATATAAATTCCAATGCGCCTACCGCCTAGGTAAGCCCTCTAAACTTATACTCTACACACAACTCATATAAGGTTCTTTCCTCTCGATATAAGTCTGTTTCCTTCTTTCAAAAAATCGCATTTTAATTTGAGTGTTAGAATCTTCCGTTGAAGCACTTTGTGGCGATCTTTTACAAGTCTTATTGATTGAGATTGCCAGATATTCAAGTCTTTCCGTTCAATTTAATATAACTATTATTTGTGAACATAATTTCACCTTTAATATAAACTAATTTAAAATAATTTGAAATAAAGAATTTTTAGTAAAATCTTAATTATTGTTTTAAGAATAAAAATAATTCTAGTTTTTTCAATTAAAATGATTTAAACATTATCTTTAAATTTGTCTTTTATTAAAAATAAATTAATATCATATCAATATATTATTAGCGTGATATTAATATAATTTGTACTTATAAATAATTTTTATATTATAACCAAATTTTTTTTGACAATGCTCGTGTGCATTCCCCTCGTGAAGGCGACGAGGACTGTCAGAGGTGTTTATGCTTTTAAAAGGTAGTGGAAAAGGGTGAGAGTTGGCAGAGAAAGAACCACATCTTGAGGTCTGACAAGACAAATCCAAAGCGCCCTCTGGTTTGCTCTTCCAAAACTGCTCGTCTTACATCACCTAATTATGGTCAATTTTTTTTTTTTAAACAACCAATCGATATTGAAATCTTATTTTAAAATCATATTTTTATTAATTTAATTCAAACATAATCTAAAAATAACCCTTTAAATATGAATTTTTTTTTTTTATTTTAAACAAACCTAGCACTATTATCTACTTAGTCAACATCATTAAAAATAATTATAATAATAATCATATGACCCGAACCTTTTAAAACGGACCAACCATCTCTTTTTCAACCGGTTTGGTTCGATTCGTAACCCGGTCTAATAAAGTAGGTTGAAATTGAAAAACAAAAGCACAATCCCAAAAGCACAAATAGCGTGGGTTTTGCGACAACAAACGAATATAGAAGACTGGTCTCTAGAGTCCCAACCTCGGCGACCTGCGTCTTTCCTACTTCCACAACCATAAATCTCGTGAGACAGAGACAGAAATTACTTATTTCTCGGACTCCCTGAGTGTGTTGATGATTTGATGCCGGGTCTCAATTTTTCACAAGGTACTTCTTTCTTCTTCTTCTGCTTTCTATTTGAGGAAATTGCAGTTGAAACTAATTTATTTCGCAGACCCAATTCTTGAAATCTTTCAAACCCCTTCTCTTCTTTCATTAATCTTGTACCATCGATTCCAAAACTGGGTTTTTACTAGAAATTTTTCAAATGAAGAACATACCCACAGCAGGTTTTAAGCCTCTAATAATCTGGGAAATTCTCTGACTCGTCTCTCCCCTCCTTTCTTAGAAAGGATTCGACCCGACCCGAATGGGAATTATTTTGGGGTTGGGTCGTAGAGCTGTGAGGATGAAGCAATCCCAAAGGGGGCTGGAGATTCGGATAGAGCTCTGCAAGTTGTATGGGGCCCATTTGGCATGTGGCCTACCCGTTTTATCTGATTTGGTCACAGTGCTAAACGACACCCTCATCTTCACTTGACCATGCCGTTTCGATCATAAACTCCTCCGATCCTTTCCTCGCAGCTTTGTATTGTCTTTTGGCCAATCTCCTTTCTTTCTACACTTTCCTCTTTGGCGCGTATAACAACCTTCCAAAGATAAAAATCAGTCATTTTTCTATTTTTTTTCCTTTTTGTTGCTCTAGTGGATGTAATTTGTATTTACGTATTTAATGTATCATCCTATTACACGTAGATCCTAAGTTTATCCATACTGTAAGTTTATCCAGGACTTGCATATATATGGGAAAAATAAAATTTTATCCATGAACAGTTATTGATTAATGTTCATAATAATAAAAGTTGATTACTTTTATAAATGCTAATTGTAAGAAAAGATTTCCAAGTATAATAGAATTACAATAAGAAAATTTGTAAAGATAAATACTTTTATTTGTCTTGGCTTAAACCAGTGCTAAGGAGGGAGAATTAGTAAGGCAAGAAAAGTAATTTGGATTTTGTTGTGTATATGTATATGTATATAAATAGTCTGAAGTTGTGCGCGTGGAAGTAGTGAGGCCACGAAGTCGCATCATGTATTTGCTTGTCAAAAACATTACCACCATAAACGGCTAACCATATGATTGAGGCTGGCAGTTGAGGAGAGAAATCAGGTCTTTTGTCCAATCCTCAAACTTGTTTGCTGCACTATTCTTTTGATTTTTTATTTTTTTATTTTATTTTATTTTATTTTTGGTTTCTTGTTCTAATCGCCCACCCATGTGTGTTCTGGATTTTAGTGTTTTGAAGCATTTGTTGGGTCTTACCTTATTTGAACAGACATAAATAGAGGTGGACAATTCAAATTCAACGGAGACTCCAGCTATAGCTTCAATGTCAACAATGGCTCTTTACCCACCTGAATTCTTGAGAGTTTCATGTCATGGAACACAAATTCGACCCAGAATTCGCTTTCCTTATGCTTTGTGTACAATGTAAGCTTTTCCTGCCCTTTCCATGTTCTCCATCTTGTTTTCTTGCGTCAGGTTGAGGTTTTGTGGTTATTTTTGCCATCTGCCTAGGATGATTATTATTTTTCTTGATTTCCTCCTCATTTTCAAATTGTATGAACAAAAGAAGATCCTCAAATTTCACAGGGAAATGGATCCTACACCTAAGCAGACCAGAACTAAGGAAGATATGTTCCTACAAATTCAGACACCATCTGTTGCTCAATCTGCAATACCAAGTTCAAGGCCATCTAATCTCCGATTTGATCGACTTCAGCCTTCAGATCAAGAATTAGTTAAAGAAAATAGATTTGAATTTGGACAGTTTGTGGCTCGCGAGGCCCTTCTTGACGAAGAATATTGGGTAGGTGGTCTTTTCTAATGCAATCCATATCCTTATCCATTCCTTGCTACATTTTGTTTATTTCTGTGGCTACTATGTGTTAATGGCTGTTTTTATTTTTGTGCAGACAGCAGCATGGCTACGAGCAGAAAGTCACTGGGAGGACAGAACCAATGAGAGGTTTGTGCTACTGATTCAAAGCAACTTGTTATGCATTTTGTTTTTTCCATTAGCAAATGTGAAATTCTAAAAGGATTTCTGGAATGCCCGATTCTATGGCACTTAATTTTTCATCCAATATCATACCAAATCCAAGTGTGATAATTGCTGGACTTTTACAATTATACATAGCATTGTCCCTTTTTAATTCCAAGAGAGCGAATTTTATCTAGAACAAACAACAATGAGACTTCCATTGTGACAATCCTTAGTTGAATGACCTTGTAGGCAGCCTCTTAAAAGCTAGTGTTTTATTTTTGCATATCTAAGTGGTAGAATTAGTCGCCACTGATGCACTGCTTTATAACACAGATATGTTGAAAACTTCAAAAGAAAGTTTGCGGATCAGGTAGGTTTCAAGCATCTTTTAATAAGAATTCTCGGTATTTATATAAACAATTTTTGGTGCATACTGATCATTTTTTATTGTTTAATTCTGTAGGAATTTAATGCACTAAAGAGGCGATGCACGATTCAACATGGACAGAAATCCATCTGTATTGTGACGGTAAGACATTTGGTGTACTCGTGACTCTTGAACTGGCTTACATATCTGTTGCCCTTGTTTCTCATGGATATCCATCTTAAATCCTTCACCTGCTGGAATCAATTTTGTTAGATTTCTCTCTACAAGCAATCAAGTAATGGGATAAAAAGGTTATCAGACTATTGTTGTAGCTATTTTACACAAATACTTCTAAAAGTGAACACGTGTCTCATTCTGTGTCAAATATGTGCTTTGGATTATCATACAATATTTTTTAACTTAAAACAGTGTGAAATTTTCGTAACTTTGCTGTGCCGCTGTGTTCGCTTTATATCCTCTTATCCATGCTTCATAGTGTCTTAGTGTGTGCTATATAAGTGGGAATAGCTTCTCATAAAGTGTTCTCAAATGACCAGGTAGAGAAGCAAGACAAAAACAAGAAACGTACAGTACTGAAGAGTGTGGTTGGGACATTAGACTTGAGCATCCGATACCTATCACATGGGGAGACCTTTCCTGGGGTACTGGATGTTTTGATTAAATAAGAAATTTTTATGGCTACGTCGATGGCTTTTGTTTGACGAAAATAAGATTATATCTTTTCACAGGAACAAACAAAGACCCCTCTATTTTGCAGTATCAACAGGACGGAGATGAATAGATACGGTTATGTTGCTAACTTATGTGTTGCCAAACCAGCACGTCGTCGGGGCATTGCAAGCAACATGCTGCACTTTGCTGTTGAAATGGCTAAAATAAATGGTAAATCAAATATGAATTGCATTTTTCAATATTCCAAACTAGATTATGGGGTGATAAGTTGCCCAAGTTCATGTTGGTCCTTATTAAAGTAATCCTTGTTGCAGGTGCACCACAAGTGTTCGTACACGTTCATCGAATGAACCAACCTGCACAAGAATTATATCAAAAGCTGGGGTTTGAGGTAAAATGCTGGTCTGACTCGTTCTGTTAATGGTTTATTGTACCATTATACACTAAAGTACACTTTTGGTTTGTCAGATGGTTGAAATGGCATGCCCTCAATTGGAAGAAGATCAGACTTACCTGTTCTGTTGCAAGCTATAGTATATTCTCATAATCCATTTCAAATATATTGCCCGAAAATGAACAAATAGATTATTGTACATTCTGTACATTACCCCCAAAATGTGGAAGGTGCAAGCTGGGGTTGTATACGGTTACTCGGTATTTCTCCAGGCAGGACTTATTTTGCATGAGACTGCAGGGTGAGAAAGAGGAAACTAAAGGTGGAAGGGCAAGCATATGTGTGCGTATCAAAATGGCTGTGACTAAGTCTTAGGTCAGTAGAGTATACATCGCTAGCTTAAGTTTTTGTTCTGCCACTAACCATTACCTGCAAGGAAATTTATGGAAATGCAATCATATCCTTGTTGTCTACTAGTTTTGCTGCTGAAATTTACCCAATAACTGTGAGTTTCTAAGAAAATAACACCAGGGTACATCCTCGTTGAGTTGAAATATAAAATGCTGAGATTTTTTAGATGTCTTATGTGAGAAAATGAATTATAACGAAAGCGCAAAATAGTTATTTGAGGAAAAAAGAATGCATTAACCTTTACTAAAACAACCCTGCAATAAGAATCTGCATATAGGCCTCTTACATAATTATAGGGCTCCATGACCTTACAACTTCCTAGTACAAGCAAATAAAAGTATTAAGTGGTCTAAGCTCGATAAAAAAATCTATAGGGCAAGAAAATACTTCAGATGGGTCTCCCAAGATACGGAGAATGTCACTTCGTTTCTTTTTCTTCAAAAGTGATCATAGCACAGGCATAGATGAATATTGCAACGGTCCTTGAGGATTGGGCACCTCCATATGTTCTAGTATGGGAGTCATCTTTAGTCCAATGATTTGCACCTGAGGGTTCGAGTGGCCTTCTACTAGTTCATTTGTCACCTGCATAATATAGATCATAGCATTACCACATCGGACTAACACTTGCGAGATCCAACACATAGTTAATGATACTTTTTATGTTATTCTAAACATAAAATATGATGCATATCAGTTGATGTAAACAATTACCATTTGATGCACTAAAATTAAGGAACTAGAACCCCAACGGCAACAACAAAGAACACCAGGTACATAATTAATTAGCAACTGAATCAAAACCTCTCAATCTTTTTGTTAAAAAGAATGTGTTCAAATAAGAATTTCTCAATGACAAATTATTACCGGCGAGAGAGAGAGATACACAGATGGAGTGCACACTGCCAAAAATTGCATTTCGTGGCCAAGGGAAAATGTGCATATCTAGTAAGACAATCAAGAAAAGCATTTCCAAAGATTTTTTCTGAGCATGTACCTGAGTGCACCCAAACAACTTTAGGACTCTTAGTAATGAACAGTTATCCACAATATAACCCAAAAGCTCATCTGTCAGATTACGACACCACGATAAATCCAAACTAAGCAAATTTCTGGAATGCCTGGCAAGTGATAGGGCAGTGTTGTAGCCAACCTGTAAGAGAAAAGGGGGGAAATAGGTCAATGTTAGCCATCCTTGATCCAGAATATCATTTTGTCAAAAAACGACCTTATAACTAGCTCACTTTTGCTTAAAAACTTGAGGCAGAAAACATGAAATTCTAGTTGGGATTTCAGTTTCCAATTTACTCACGTATATGATCTTTGTATTCATATGGTCATGGTAGGCACATGTTTGGTTTACATTTTTTTTCTGATATCGTGAAATTAAAAAAAAAAAAGATTTCACAGAGAAAAAAAAAATTATGGAAAAAGAATGAGATGCATTCCTTCTCCTTTAATCATGTGTGTGCACATAAATACATCTATGCTTCCTTTGCACCAGGGCAAGGGAGGCGATGAGTGAATTCAAATGCAGCTATTATCATACCTTCACAACATTGTTGAGCGAAAGTTCCTTCAGAGATCCTCCTGAAGTTTCCAGAAATGCTGCTATAGCTTCATCACTGTCATTTTAATAATAAAAACAATCAGTTTACCACAAGAATGTCAATACTCAGCAAAATGCAGCAAGTAAAGTTGAAGTGCATGCGACAAAGATTACAGCAAACTAGTATCATAAGCATTCCACTGAAAGTCCAGGGAAGAACATTATGAGTATAGCAAGTCTAAACATGGAAAAGATAAAAACAAAATCTAATAAAAGATAAAACAAACAAATAAATAAAAGTTCACAACTCCAAATATTAGGCCCTTCCACAACAAGTAACTGGAAATTAAATTTCGTTGCCCAAAAAATAAAATAAAAAAACCTGAAAGCATTTCGGCAGAGTTTCAGTGTTTCAATTGCTTGGCAACCATTTGCAAGGTAACCCATTGCAGAATCTGTCAATTTGCACAAATTCGATAGGCCTAATGCATGAATCTCAGAACAGTTTTCTCCAATGGCCTTCATGGAATAATCCGTCAATTTCCTGCACCAAAACAGCAATAAAGATCAAATACAATATACTAAGTAGTAGAGAGAGATAAAAGTCCTGAATCTGAACACATTACTGAACCTCTTTTATGATGGCGTATTGCAAGATTAATGAAAACAAGAAAAGACAACATTCAGAGAAGGAAATCTTAGAACAGAATGTTTAAGGCTTACACGCAATCATTCAAAATCAGTTCTTTCATCCTGCAGCCACGCATGTTAATGAATTCACAGAGGAAACAATCAGTCACACTCTGAATTCCAGCAAGAGACAGAACTTCTAATTGTTCCAACTTCTTCATTGCAGGTAAAATAAGCATAACATCTATGTTATAACAATCATCCAGATACAATTCTCTCAGAATTGATCCCAGTGAGTTAGCCAGTGCATTGATACCATCAGATGTAAGAAGCGAACACTGGCTAAGATTTACAGATCTCAGGGCAGGAGCAGCAGAAACAAGTGCATTTAACCCCACATCTGAGAGACGACATGCACCTCTCAAAGATATAGTAGTTAGTGCAGGCAAGAAATTTGATGATTGAGCTAAGGTTGCAGACAATATATAATCTGGTATGCAACGCCCAGATTGATCAACCTGCAGGACCTGAACTCACAAAAGGGATAACTATAATGCATTATTTAAAAAAAAAATTAAAAAAATTAAAAAAGTCTTATCTAAGCAAGGATGCTTGCAAAAACAAAAACAGAACTATTCAAATAAATCATGTTTGAAGAACGATAATGGTCTTACATAAATTTATACTCAGAAAGACAAACAGCAAACTTAATGCTGTTTCTATTATGTCTTAAAACCATTCTAAACAGGTAATTCAAAAAACTAAACCAACATGCAACTTGTGGATCGTGGAGAAAGAAGAGGTGGGAGAGAAAATCAAGGGACACGGAACATGATACCAACATTATGACGTGACAAAGTTACAAAAAATTTTACACTCTTGTAAGTTCATTTCCTTAATTATTATAAGCTATGTAAGGTGAGTTACAAAATGTCACATCATGGTCCAACCAAAAAGGTTATCCAACACAGACAAGCAGGGCTCATTTTGAAAGGGTCCATGCGACATTAATGAGAAAAATCAAGTCATATATATGTTTTGCTTAATACCAGCATAAACAATCAAGAAGAAAGTGTTCATTAACAAAAGAATAGGGATCTTTAATGCATATCAAATATCATGAACTCCTTATAAGACCACTACTATTTAGCAAAAACAGCCTAATATCTACAATCAGGCCCAGATGACATAAATGCTTCATTTCTTGGTCCTACCAAAACCTTTCCATGCAATCAAGACAACAAAAAGTGATGCAAAAACTTTTGAATTTAGTATCATACTAAGAATAAAGTCTGAAATTTGCTAACCAGGTCTTAGATGACATAAATGCTTCGTTTCTTGGTCCTACCAAAACCATTCCATGCAATCAAGACAAGTAAAAGTGATGCAAAAACTTCTAATTTAGTACCATATGTTTGAAATTTGCTAACCAAGTGTTAGAATTAATCAAGCCTCAGATGACATGAATACTGCGTTTCTTGGTCCTACCAAAACCACTCCATGCAATCAAGACAAGGAAAAGTAATACAAAAACTTCTACATTTTAGTATCATATTGAGAAGTAAAGGTTTGAAATTTGCTAATCAAGTGTTAGATGACATAAATGCTTCGTTTCTTGGTCCTACCAAAACCATTGCAAGCAATCATGACAAGGAAAAGCAATGCAAAAACCTCTACATTTTAGTATCATTCTGAGAAATAAAGTTTGAAATTTCCTAACCAAGTGTTAGAATTATTCAAGTCTTAGATGATACAAATGCGTCTTTTCTTGGTCCAAGCAATCGAGACAAGGAAAAGTGATCCAAAAACTTCAACATTTTAGTGCCACATTGAGAAATCAAGTATGAAATTTACTAACCAAGTGTTAGAGTTAATCAATGATAAGACCTCCACAAACGGAATCATATGTGGAAAAAGGGGGAAAAAATGCAACGAGAACATCATATTCTTCATGCAACTACTAAGGAAACATGTTATGTGAAATCCCAACGGCAGAGCCAGCAAAACAAAGAAGGAAACGTACAGTCAACTTGCTTGTATCACAGGCCACCATGCTTTTTAAGAATTGCTCCTCAGTTAGCCATGAACAATCCCAAATTCGAATTTCTGTTGGAGATCCGCAGAGGAGAAGATCAAAGAAATGAGCATTCATTCTACGAGAATCACAGAGCCGATGACTGAGCTTATGCCTCATTACATCTGGGATATGTTCTAATGAAGTAATTGCATCTGCATTCTTTGCAAGAATACCAAGGCAAAGTTCTTGTAATGAGGGCGGAGATGGCCTCAACCGTTCACAAACCCTATCCTTTCGAGGTGTCCATATAACCTGCATATGTTTAATTCTCTCTAAAGAGGAGCTCTCCTTTCCAACATTCAGCTTCCTCTCTCTGTCCCTAATTATCTTCATAGCAGTCGAAAAAGGACCGGGCCAATCTTCAATGCTCTGCTGAGCATCTTCAGATGCAGGCACTGCCCCTTCATCCTCCGCAGCTATCTCCTCGTCCCTTTCTTGAGAAGGGAAATGTGCAAACCGTGCAGCATTTTGACGGGCTATATCTCGATGCTGCTCCCTAAACCCCCTTCTTTGATACTTTGCTTTTGCCCTTTTCTTTGATGTACCTATTTCATCTTCTGCTATTGTTTTCGCCCTTTTCTTTGAAGTACCTATGTCATCTTCTGCTGCCACTCCATCCATCAAAGCAGTCCCTAAAATTGCATTTTCCATTTGGTTATCTCCCTCCACTTTCAAATTCACTTCTTCTGAATCAGTACCATTTGAAAATAAATTAACCCCGACTAATGTTCCTTTTCCTTTCTCTTCTCTACTAAACCTCCTCTTCCCGTTAATCTTTCCTTTTGGAATAGGGTCTCCCTCTTCTTCCTTCACTTTTTCCTCCCAATTTCCTTCTTCATCCCCTGCTTTGTCCAATACCACATCTTCGATTTGCTTTTCATCTTTTGCTTCTATACCCACTAACTCACCGTCACTCAATTTGGCCATTCGTTCATTGCCAGCGTCTTTCCTATTCTCCTCCAATCTTTTCTCCATTACCTTGTTATCCCCAATCTTTTCTTTTCCTTTCTCATCTCTCTTATTTGTCATATTATCTCTACACTTTCCATTTTTAGACAACCTAGTTTTGGAACCTCCAACCCCTCTTTTAGCTAATCGAGACCCCGACCGCAGGGTCAAAACCCTTTGATCTCCCTCTAATCCAGAATCCAATAAACTAGAACCACCATCAGAATTTCTCTTTCCTCTCAAAGTTTTCGCTTCAGATTCATCATTTTGCACGCCTTTATTCAAAATATTAATCTCTCCGAATCCACTATCCTTCACTTCAGGCACATCAGAAACCCTAATTTCTTCGTCAATTTCACTCACAATCTCCACATGCGCAGCAGAATCATCATTTTGCACACCTTTATCAGAAACCCTAATTTCTTCGACCGCAACATTTTCAGTCCCAATCTCAGGTTCCAACTCGCGATTCTTACCCTTCTTCGTTTTCCGCCGATTAGTGACGGAAAAGTTGTGAAAATCGACGTTGAGGTCGTTAAAACTGGCATTGCTAGCGAGACGAAGACTGCGTCTACGGAGACTGTAGGAGAGAGAGGCCGTTGTTGGGGATGGGGTTGAAGAGAGAGAAGTGGGGCTAGAAATGACTGAAGATGATCGGAGATTTTTTGACCGTTCGCGATTTTGCGACGGAGTCATTGGTTCAACTTCCATTTTTTTCAGTTTCTTCTGTGGAGATATGTTCGGGGGTATTTCTCTAGATCTCAAGACCGTCATTTTGCAGAGAGAGAGAGAGAGAGAGAGAACTGGCGGAGGAGAGAGTCTGTGAGTGGCGCTTTGGGATTTGGAAATTGTATTCGGCCACCTTGAAGAGGATGAGCGTCTCCTGTAAGCTTTGACGGGGTAGTTGCATTTTCCCGCGCAATCTGTGCATTGGGTAATGGGGGTTGGTCTCTTTTGGGGTCCTTATTGGATCGGACACGCAACTTCTCTTGTAGCCCAACAAATTTTTTTTTGGGGTGATGCTTGTGGCCCAACAGTTGTTAGACGTAGACTGAGGCCGAGCCAGTGAGCGAAATTGGTTGGATTTTTATTTATTTATTTATTTATTTATTTATTTATTATTATTATTATTATTAATGATGATGAAGGCGGACGGCGGACGGCGGACGGCGGACGGCGGACGGCGGACAAAATGGTTGTTTCATATCGGTTGACTTTTCATTGTTCTTATTCCTACCATATTTTTTGGTATAAAGCATTTTGATGTTTTATTTTTCGGTTCTACATAGATATATTTATTACTTAAAATATTAATATAATATTTATAAGTTTTATTTCAAATTTCAAAATAAATAAAATTTTAAATTATACAATATTCAGTATCTAAAAATAAATTTCAAATTTTAAAATATTTTGAAATAATTAGTAGAATTTCAATAAAATGTCAAAATATTGAGATTCTGAAATCTTGTGCCTTTTTTTGTTTAGGAAATTATTGTCGAACCCTTTTGTTTTGATGATAACAAAACATTCATGTTATTCTAACATTTTTACTAAATATGTAGATTAAATTTTATTTAGAATTTCTCATAAAAAATAGTTCATAAAAGCTGCAAAGCAATTCTAAGTTATAAAAGTTATTGGATTGTCAAAATATATTTGAATTAAAACCCAACTAACCTAAAATTTAGCCTAAAAATACATATCGGTTGTTCCATATCAGAAGGACATTTATTAAAATTTCAAATTTGGCATTCCAACATATTTGAAAATTTTTCTAATTCATATAACATGATCATTTGACTATATTTAGACAACCATATCTACTTGTATGATAAAGTAATTTTAAATCCAAAAATTACACTTCAAAGAAAATGTGAGACACTTCAATTTTAAGTTTTTACAGTATAAAAATTTAATAGATCAGTTGGAGAAAAATCAAGTTAAAGTGGATTGGTCACATATATTTTATAGTAGTAGAAGTTGATTCTTAAGGGATATTTGCTTATGAACACTACTAGAAAAACAGGTATCAGCGATGGAAATATCCATCGTTGATACCCAAATTTTCATCACTAAAAGTATTGACGATGGAAAATTAACAATGAAAAATTCTGTCGCTGAAAGTCACCTCGCTAATTTAGCGACGGAAATTTTCCGTCGTTAACAAAATCATTCGGTAATTTGAAAATTTTAGTGACGGATTAACGACGAAAAATTTCCGTTGCTAATCCGTCAATAATTTAATTTTATATTTTTTCCAAATTTTCTTAATTACCGATGGATTAGCGACAGTTTTTAACGACAAAAATTTTTTGTCGCTGAAGTGAGTATGAGCAAACCCAAGGGCACGAGCCCGGATGCCCGACCCACCCGCCCATGCAGTAGCTTTTAATTTAATAAAAAATGCTTACGCCCTGTTTCGAATCTGGGTGTGAGAGAAAAATACAGAGAACTTTAACTACCATGTCACCGTAACTTTTGTGTTATTAGTTTATTTTTTTTTCTATTTCTATATTTTCTTTCTAATTCTCAATATTAAAAATACAATACCCTAATTTAATAAAAATATAAAATTTTATTTAATAAAAACATAAAATTATATTTAAAAAATATAAAATTATATTTAATAAAAACATAAAATTATATTTAATAAAAATACAAAATTAGATTTAATAAAAACACAAAATTATATTTAATAAAAATATAAAATTATATTTAATAAAAAATATATATTTAATAAAAACAAAAAATTATTTTTAATAAAAATACAAAATTATATTTAATAAAACACAAAATTATATTTAATAAAAACATAAAATTATATTTAATAAAAATACAAAATTATATTTAATAAAAACACAAAATTATATTTAATAAAAACATAAAATTATATTTAATAAAAATACAAAATTAGATTTAATAAAAACACAAAATTATATTTAATAAAAACACAAAATTATATTTAATAAAAATACAAAATTATATTTAATAAAAATACAAAATTATATTTAATAAAAAAATTATATTTAATAAAAACATAAAATTATATTTAATAAAAACAAAAAATTATATTTAATAAAAAGACACGATTATATTTAATAAAAATACAAAATTATATTGAATAAAAACAAAAATTATATTTAATAAAAAAATTATATTTAATAAAAACAAAAAATTATATTTAATAAAAACAAAAAAATTATATTTAATAAAAAAATTATTTTTAATAAAAACAAAAAATTATTTTTAATAAAAACACAAAATTATATTTAATAAAAATAAAAAAATTATATTTAATAAAAAGACACAATTATATTTAATAAAACACAAAATTATATTTAATAAAAATACAAAATTATATTTAACAAAAACAAAAAAATTTTCCCAAGTTTTAGCGACGAATTTAGCGACGGAAATTTTAGCGATAGATTTTTTCCGTCATTAATCCGTCACTAATTTATCAAAAAAAGTTTTAGCGACGGAATAATAAGCGATAGATTTTTCAGTCGCTAAATCCGTCGTTGATTTTTCTGTCACTAGTCCGTCGCTAATAGCGACGGATTATTATCCGTCGGTAATTTCGGTCGCTGAAAACCTATTTTTTGGTTATGAAATATCTTCACCATCAGTTAAATATTTTTAAATTTGAAAATTCTGCATTATAGTGCTATATTGAGATAGCAAATATGATAATTTAAAGCACAAAAATTTAGGAATTTTGCTAAAGAAGCAAGTGTGCAAATTTAGCAAGTTGTCCAACATATTTTGAACAACATAATCTTCTGGAGTGGATTTTTTGGAGATAAATTCAAACTTACAGTAGCCTTATCGATTTGGGAAATTCAAATTTGAGTTTTCAAGATCCAAGGTTGATATTTGAACTTTGAAATCAAGTTGCAACAGTTAGTTTATCTCACAAAATCAGGAGCAAGTTCAGCCTACAAATCAAGATGGTTTTGCATGGAAGTTACTGCTGCATTTGTTGGTAAAAAGAGTAATTTTATAGTAAGTGTTTGAAGTAGCAAAGCTGAGTTTTACAGTAGGTTTTTATGCCTTAAAATAGCTCTCATAATATTGAACGAATGGCACACTTTGAAGGAGAATTACAGTAACATTTCTGAGAGCTATTTTACAAACATAGAGAGGAAAAATTATGCACTTCAAGTTTTCATTCGAGAGCTATCTATTGCATTGCAGAAATTCATATACACTTATATTTTATATGTTGAGTTGAGTATTGAGTTGTGAGTTGAGTTATGTGTTGAGTTGTGAGTTAATGTTGAGTTTTCTATTATCGAATAAAGTTATATTCCTGGTAAGAAAATCAAAAATCGACTAGTGGGTTGTACTCTGTAATCAAGTATCATAGTGGAAACTAACAGATTGTTAGACCTTAACTTACTAGGTGAAAGAGTGAATGTAAATACAAAACCGAACCACTATAAACCGAATTTGTCTCTCTATCCCTATTTTTATTTTCTGCTGCACATGCATAAATTGACCATGGGATTAGTATAAATTTTAGTGGAGTTAGATTAAGATTTTAAAAAGTTAATTATAGACAACAAATTCAACCTCCATTCTTGGCTGTCATGGGGACCAACAAGTGATATCAGAATACAGTGCTCCACTCCATAAAAGTGACTATTTTTGAGCAAAAGATCTAATAGCTTCTCCCTATATATTTGGTTAATCCATCAATAGGACACCCTATTTTTATGGTACAAATTTTTCTAATTGTAAATATAGGATGGAGCCATTTATAAAAGTTACCGACTATGAAGTTTGGTATGTTATTATCTCTGAAGATTTAAGGTCTAATAATAAACGAAAATGATAAGAAAATGATTTATATAAATTTTAGGGTTAAACATTTACTTTTTTATGCTATATCTTCCACCGAATTTAATCTCAAATAAACTTTGCATCACTCATGAAGGAACTAGTACTGTGAAGGAAACAAAAATTAATTTGTTGATACAAGAATATGAACTCTTTCGATTTCAGTAAGGAGAGAATATCAAAGAAATGTTTAATCGATATTCTATTATTACTAATAAACTTGATTCTCTTGAAAAAAAGATTTCAAATACAGATCAAGTTAGGAAAGTTCTCTGTGTATTGCAGAGAGCTTGGGATGCCAAGGAGACAACCATTGAAGAAACCCATGACTTAAACAAACTGTCCCTAAATGAATTAATAGGAAAATTGATATTTTATGAAACTGAAATTTTCCACATTTTCAAAGCAGAAAGTAAGAGAAAAACAATTGCTTTCACAGCATATGAAGAAGAAAGTTTTGAGGTTGAAGAAGACAGTGATCAAGAGTTATACATGCTAATAAGAAAACTCAACCGTGTTCTTAAAATTAAGAATAAGAAATTTTTTAAATTTAAAAAGTCTAATAACTTACGAGAGTTTAAATTTAATACAGGAAAAGATAAAAAAGAAAAAAAAAACAAAAAGAGAAAATAATTTGTTATAAATGTAAAAAATCAGGTTACATAAAATACGAGTGTCTTGTTCTACTAAAGAAATTGTAAAAATTCCAAAGGAAAGAAAAGGCTAATATGACAACTTAATTGGAGTGATTTAGACAAATCCAATTCAGAATCCAAAAGTTCAGAAAGTGCAGAAGAAGATTACTTTTGTTTCATGGCAAAATCACATGTCACCTCTGATACTGAATTTGAAAATTCTACATATTCTAGTTTTAATACTCAAAATATGTTTAATGTGGTTAATAAGTTAAAATGAAAAATAACTAATTTAGAAAATGAAAAAGATGTGCTGAGGCAAACAAATCTTTTGCTGAATTTTGAGTTACAAATTATAAGAGTAGAAAATGATGGGCTGAAAAATGACATAAATATTTTGAATGATAGAGTAAATGAATTGTCAAAATATATAGAAAACACTTTTTGAAAATTTCATAAAAATGATGAGAAATTGACAAAATTACTTTCAATTCAAACAATAGATTTTTCTAAAAAAAGGTTTAAATTATGTAAATGATTATAAAATGGATTCAATTTCTAACAATATTGTTTTTGTTAAAGTTACGGAAATAAGAAGCAAAAAGTCTTCACAAAATTGTTCAAAATTCTATAAAAAAAAAAATATATATCAAGTTCTGACTCACAAAATGCACCAAAATTGCATAAAAATATTTCACAATTTGCACAATATATGCACAAAAATGATATACAAACTGTAGAAAAATTATACAAAAATACATATAGAAATACCCATAAAAATACCTATAGAGGTTTTGGCAAAAAATTAAATCTTTACAAAAAAAAAATGATTTTGGATTTGAGTACAATAAATATGGTTATATGCAAAATAATTTTGGATATAGACATAATTATCTAAAAAATAAAAATAATATTTCGTGCTATATATGTCATAAAAATGGTTACTTTCATAGGAGTTGTTTTATGAACAAGTTTAGTACAGTTCAAGAAAAATTTAATTTTGATACAAAATTGTTTTCTAGATTACCAAAATTTGTTTCGGTATCTAAAAACAGATGATAATAGAATTGTGAATTGAATGTCTAAAAAGCAAAATTAAGTTATTTTGTCAATAATGAAGTCGAAATATATCTCAAAAGAAAATTGTTGTGCTCACATTTTATGACTAACAATAATTTATTAGATTTTATTTTTGATGATACAAAATATGGGAGAATAGAAAAAAAAAATAAATACATACATTAAGGGGAAGAAAAATAAAAGATATTCAAAAATTGAGGGAGAGCTTTATTTGAAGATATTCAAATATGATATGAGTTTGTAAATTGTTGGATATACAATTCATGATATTTTTGAGACACATGATTTTTGGAGTTTAAAAATGTGCATTTTTTATATTTTTAAATTTATTTTTTATAGTTTTGTTGTCATCAAAAAGATGAAAAATGTTATGGAAATTATTATCCAACCCTTTGACCTTGATGATAACAAAATATTCATATCGTTTTAATATTTTTATTAAATGTGCAAATTAAATTTTATTTAAAATTCTCATAAAAAGTGATTCATAAAAGTTATAATAGAAGAAAAGCAATTCTAAGTCATAAAAGTTACTAAACTATCAAAGTATATTTGAATTCAATTTTGAAAACCCAGTTAGCATGGTAAGTGTAGTTTGGGTACTACACTTAGCCTAAAATTTATCTTAAAAGTGCATATCGGTTGTTCAAGGACATTTATTAAAATTTCAAGTTTGGCATTCAACATATTTGAAAAATTTTCTAAATCATGGAACATGATTATTTGACTATATTAGGACAATTATATCTATCTGTATGACGAAGTAATTTTAAATCCGAAAATTACATTTCGAAGAAGGTGTGAGATACTTCAATTTTAAGTTTTTACCGTACAAAAATTTCATTGATATGTTAGAGAAAAATCATGTTACAATGGGCTGGTCACATATTTTTTATAGTAGCAGAATTTGGTTCTCAATGGGTATTTGCTCATGAATATTTTCACCATCAGTCAAACGTTTTTAAATTTAAAAATTCTGCATTATAGTGCTATTATTGGATAGCAAATATAATAATTTATGACACAAAAATTTAGAAATTTTGTTAGAAAAACAAGTGTGCAAAGTCAATAAGTTGCCCAACATTTTCTGAACATCATAATCTTCTGAAGCGGATTTTTTGGAGGTAAACTCAAGCTTACAGTAGTATTATCGATTTGGGAAATTCAAATTGGAGTTTTTAAGATTCAAATTTGATATTTAAATTTTGAAATCAAGTTGCAGCAGCTAGTTTATCTCACAAAATCAAGAACAAGTTCACCCTACAAATCATGGTGGTTTTGCATGGAAGTTACTATTGCATTTGTTGGTAAAAAGAGTGATTTTACGGCAAGTGTTTGAAGTAGAAAATCTAAGTTTTACGATAGATTTTTATGCCTTAAAAAAGCTCTTATAATATTGGACGAACAGCACACTTTGAAGGAGAATTACAACAATATTTCTTAGAGCTATTTTATAAACATAGAGAGAAAAATTCTGCACTTCGAGTCTTCATTCAAAAGTTGTCTATTGCATTGCAAAAATTCATATACACTTGTATTTTGTGTGTTGAATTGAATATTGTGTTGTGAGTTGAGTTATGAGTTAGAGTTGAATCTTTCATTGTTGGACGAATTTATCTTCATGGTGAGAAGATCACAAGTCAACTTTCGAGTTGTATTCTATAATCAAGTATCATAGTAGAAACTAACAGATTTTTAGATCCCGATTTGTTAGCTGAAAGAGTGTACATAGGTATAAGGTCGAACCACTATAAACCGAATTTGTCTCTCTATCTCTATTTTTTATTTTCCGCTATACAAGTATAGATTGATCATAGAATTTGTATAAATTTAAGTGGAGTTATATTAAAATTTTAAAAAGACAATTATAGACAACAAATTCAATCTCTCTTCTTGATTGTCATAAGGACCAACATTTTTATTATGAAATAAATCTATATGATTCAAAAATATATATATTTCAAAATGCCAAAATATTTTGAACCCATTAATGGTAGCATTAATCCATCCAACCTAAAGTTGAAGCCAAAAAAAAAAAAAAAAAAAAAAAAAAAAACTCTAATTTTGTTCTTATCTTATTTAAAATGAAATAAAGCAGATATAATATACACGGAATATCTTTATTATTATATTATATAGCTAAGAACAACGAAATGAACAAAATAATTCTTTTTTTTCACTTTGTTTCATTTTTGAAATGGTATGAAATATATGAACCATTATCGGCGGAACAAAGCGAGAGAGAGGGTGGAATTAGACAGGTGATGAACAACCAAGAAGGCAGGAGGACTACAGCAAGAAATTAATATAAAATATTGTACAAATAATTTCTTATTGTAAATATTAAGTTGTATATAATTAATTTTATATTCTGTAATGGTATATAAATTTAAAAAAATTTTATTTTAATTGTTAGTTTCTAAAAATATAAATTAAGAATGTAATTTTTCTAACAATAAATATGACATTTTTCTAATAGTTTGAGCATAGGGGTGTAAACGGTTCGGTTCACTTCGGTTTCGTAATTCAAACCGAAAACCGAAATTTTTGAAAAAATTTAAATCAAAAATCGAATCGAATTTAATTCGATTTAAATCAAATCAAACCGAAAAAATTTAATTTGGTTCAGTTTAATTTGGTTTAAACCAAATTTTTTTTCATTTGCCACTATTTTTTTTTTTAGGTTCAAGGAGATGCCATTTATCACTAATGTGTAGAAGGCATATCAGTTTCTTTTTCTTTTATTCAAATATAATAATTTAAGAACTATATAGGATTTAGCTCTCAAGATAATTTTAAATTGGTTTAAGTTTTAAAATAATATTTTTTTATTTAAACTATATCAAGAATAATTTAAAAAAAAATATATTCTTCTAAATAATATATTTTTTTAAATAATATAAATTAATTCATCATTTAGATTTAATAAAAATACAAAAAAAAGAAAAATTAAATTAGATTTTTAATATAAAAAATAATTAAAATAATATTAATTGGATTCAAACCGAATTGAATCGTTTTTAAAAAATCAAATCAAAATCGAATCGAAATAATTTCAATTTGATTCATTTTGAATCAAATTTTTTTTAAAAAAAAAAACAAAATCAAACTAAAAATTTTGATTTAATTTGATTCAGGTTATTGGTTTAATCCGAATCATTTACGTCCCTATTCGAGCATAATTAATATTTTGACCTCTGCACGTTCAACTCCAAAAAGGGAAGGAGGAACAAGGAAGTAGGATGTCGCCGCGGGTGTGCTTTGTGTGGGCCATGGGTCTTGAGAGATGATGAATTTTGACTATTAGTGTGAAGGGAGATGAAATACAGCTCACAACCAATGGATAGAGAGAGAGAGAGAGAGAGAGAGCCGACAAAGAACATGTATAATACTTTAAAACACAATAAAAGAGAAACCCAAATGAATAATTTAGGGCATCAGCTACCAGAATAGTGGGATCCATCATCGAGTCCTTCACAAACTGACAAGCCAATGAAACGCTTGTCTTCTCTGATCACATGTTTGTTCAGATTAAAATTCCATTCCCCATTGAAATCATCTTCAATGAAACACGAGACTATTTCAATGTTTCTCCGCCGCGTATTAACCTACTTTTCTGTCATTTTATCCTTGGGGGACGCCTGTAATTACTATGTTTGTGTACTAATTCATATTTGGCTATGGCCGGTTGTTTTCTTATAGTTTTACAAATTAGAAAATATTAATGGTCAACATGTTACTTTTCTTTTTTTTTTTTTTTTTTTGGTTTACATGGGATACCTTTTTTATCATCATATTTAAGACTTTATTTTAATTAATCCGAATCGATCTGTTTGAAATTTTCCTTCAGAGAATAGAGGTCTTTTCAACATAATTAATTCATACCTAAATTACGAGTCAAATTCATATACGAGTGACAACGTGCTATATTAAACTTAAAAGTTTATATCATTAATCTATATTCAGAGGACAGAAGATTTTTTTTCGATTAAAAATATTGGCCCTTTTGGTCTTCCTATTGGTTCTTTTGGTATTTTAAGTTTTTTATATCGTTAATCTTTATTTATGGCATCACTCTAAAATGTTAATATTTAAGTCAAAAGAATAAAGTCCCTAGTATAAAAAATGTTAGCCAATGAATTATAATTTAATTAATATCATCTCTTTTCCTTTAAAAATCTCGTATTCGATCCTCTCCTATATATTAAAAAAATGTCTAAACCGTAAAAATCCTTTTAAAATTCAAGAGTGGTTACAAATTATTTCCTTAAAATTTAATTACATTAAATGGTTCATAAACTTTTAATTACAAAAGTTTAGGGAGTTATTTAACTGCAATTGAGCTTTTATGAGATATTTGAAACCACCCCAAATGTTCGAAGGGATTTTTGTGGTTTTAACCTATAAAAAAGTATTAATACGATGATAATTTTAGGTATGTTTGCGAAAATATTTTAGTTTTTACTTGTAAAAATTTTTTTTTTATAAAAAAATTTTAGTTAAAAATTATTACAACTAAAATAAAATAAACTAGAGATAAAATTACTCTTATGACCACGTCGATAATAGTAAGGTAAGTTGTCACTTGTTTGTGACTCTTGGCTAACATCCCAAACGAAATTTGACAAATAAGAGTTTATATATATATAAAAAAAGATTATTTTAATCCAATAACTATTAAACTAATAACAATTTTTTTTTTGAAAAATTAATCGGGTCTTGATTTTATTTTATTTTTTACACAGAGACATTAAGTTTTCATAGAGGTTAATAAGGGGATGTTTGCTTAAATTGAATTGAAATCAATAATGGGATTGAAATCCATATAATTTGTTAAGATTAATAGAATGAGAATGAATTTTAGGAATGAAATCTTCAAATTATAAGATTATTAAAATTAAAGTGAATACACAAGTTGGTGAAACTTATTCCCAAAATCTTTAATTTTAAATATAATTTTGATTCTTGAGTGCGATCCAAGTGGCCACTAAGGTCTTCAAAAGCAATGGACCATCTTTCTAACACATCCTGAACTTTTCACTTAGTTTTGAAGATACATACATACATACAAACATACATATATATATATATATATATATATATATATATATATATATTCATAAATCTCCTAAAGCGATGAAATGTCACATTCGTACGATTTATTTGCATTTTTCTACCGGTTCAAAAATGATGGTCAATAATGAAACACGGCATGTTAAGAAATAAATCATGGCAGCAAATATTAAAGAGAAATATATATATTTAATATATATGTATATATATATTTATAGCATTTGGATAGAAGAATGAGCACGGTTCGCATTATCCGGCATAAGAAAAAAAAGGGAAAAAAATATGAGAGAGACTTGAGTTGTACATAAATATATGACAATATCGAAGTCACCTACCAAAAGAGAAAAGCTGATTTGTGGGGAAACTTTATTATAATTGTCTGCATGCAATCCATGCAGAAATTCTCGCGCAGGCGCACACAAAGCATACTTATGAAATGAAGTTGGCCAACTTTGATGGGAAGTCAATTTTGGTGCGCTTTTCCTAGCATGCGCAGACCTCCAAAATTGTACCAAATAACAAGTTTAATCATTTCTAATTATATCCACACTAATCTCATTTTGCTTGATCAGTCTTCCCACTAGACCAAAATGATGGTCGGTGTGGTACATCACATCAGACGTACGTAGGTTGAAAAGAAGCAAACATGAATCTAAACGAAACTTTAAAATAGTAAATCCCAAAATACTAAGTAACACTTACGAATCCCAACTACAATCAAGTGTTATAATTAGAAATATGTAAATCTTTTCTCGACTTCAATTTTTGTTTTTGTAATTTTGGATAAGTTACTTTATCCTATGACAATCTAGATTTACCCTTTTCATAGATCTCAAATTTTCCATTTTTATTGTTTTAACTAAAGAGCCATAGATAAACAATTTAAAGATACCTTCTTCTCTCGACGATGAAGTTAAAAAAAAAAAAAAGTGAAACAAAATCTACCATGGATGGAACATTCCCTATTCCCATCACGTAATTGACTTTCTTATCTTGACGGAAAAGGAAAATGAAGTAACTTGTAACTTTTAAACAATAAAAGAACATAAATAATCTTAATTTGACGTATCTGTATTGATTAAGTCTTTTTTAGAAATATATTTAAATTTGGTGATTTTTAATTACTTTTTATTTTTAGTTTTCATCAACTGGAATCTAAGATTCATCCGATCCAATTGTGGGATCCATTTTTAGGATTTAGCTCTCCTAATTTTTTTTTTCATTTCTAAAATTTAAACTTGAGATCTCTAATTAAGAGAATAGAGTGTCCAATCACTCAACTCAAAGGAGTTTGGTGTGATTTTTAATTATTTTATATGAATATATAAACATTTTTAAAAGGAGATTTCTTTAATGCTTATTAAACGGGGTGTTCCTATGAACAAGGACTTCCTATAATAATAATAAAAAAAAAAACCTTGATATATTAATATAGCAATAAGTATCGGATAAAATATTTAAGCTATATTTTTAATATTTATTTACTATATCTATTGCCAAACAATTTATTGCTTATAAATATCATATTCTATAAAATGTGTTCACCCAAATGCTAACATGGAATTACTACTCTGCTCTATGTGAGTAACATTAGGTACTAATATGTCATAAATGTTACTAATTATTTATATTCACTTGATATGATTTTTTTTTTTTTAATACGAGATTTGAATATTGGATGATAGATTTGGGAGAGAATGTGATTACTAAATTGTGTTCTTGAAGATTTCAATTGATATGCTTGAAGACACTTTCTTTGTGATATTAAAATAGAATTATAACTCTTTTGGGGTAATATATAATTTAAATCAGAAAATTTATAGTGAATCATATTTTTATTTAGAAAAAAATAAAAATAATATTTTTAGGGCAATAGTCAGGGATACAAAGCCTTGGATTAGTGCCCTGCCATCGCCAAATGCGGGCGTTGATTGGCAAAAAGATATTTTAAAAGAAAATGGAAAATTCCTTTTTCCAGTTGGTGTCCTCGAGTCAATTTTCTCAGGCGAGGCGGACAGTGCGGAAAAGATTACAGTAATATGAGTCAACAAACAGGGACAAATACGTAAATTAGTAAACAGAAATACAAAGGCAACAGCCAACAGAACCAGACTCTCTACCTTCTCTTCTTCAATAGCTCGGGTTTTCAGACAGACGCGGGATAAGACGTGTCTCTCTCTCTCTCTCTCTCCCTCCCTCTTCAAACTGGAGGGTTCCGTTAATGGTGATCTTGTTCTCAACCAATCACCGCAAACCCCATTAAATACGCGATCTCACTCATATCATCTCCAAAAAGAAGGCCAAAAACCACATCCTTAATTCCCACACACACACATGCTCATGGGCTTATTCTCTCACAATCACAACAGTAACAACAACAGTGTAATTGGCGATGGTGTGGTGTCTCAGACAGTCAGTAGCCCAAGATTCTCAGGTCCAATGACACGACGAGCTCACTCCTTCAAACGCAACAGTCACGAAATTGATGTTCAATTGAACTCACCCAGATCTGAACATTCTATTTCTGGTGATGGGTTTGATGGAATTGTTGAAAAGAAGCAAAATTTGAATCTGAATCAGAGAGTTCATGTTAAGCCACTGCTGAAGAAGCCTATCATGGAATTGGAATTGGAATTGGAATTGGGGGGGTTAAGTAGACAGAAGAAGAGATTGGGCCCGTGGATGTTTTTGGTTTTTTGTGGGGTTTGTTTGTTTTGGGGTTTGATGAAAATTAGTGCTAATGGCTGGTTTGGATCTACAATTGATAACTTTCCTCAGGTTCTCTCTCTCTCATTCTCTCTATTGATAACTTTCCTCAGGTTCTCTCTCTCTCTCTCTCTCTCTCTCTCTCTCTCTCTCTCTAAGTTAAACAACTAGATATCACTGGGATTGAGCTAGTTTGTTGATTTTATTAACTTAAAATTTTGGGAACTGAACTTGAATTGGATGATTTCGAGGATTGCGTGTTTGAGGTTTTTTCTTTTGTTTTTTCTTTTTAGTTTTTTTTTGTTTTGTTTTGTTTTTAACCACTTTTGAAGATTATTCTCTCTGATTTTCTTTTGCCTGTTTGTATTTTCGTATCTTTTATTTTCAGTTATAAGATATGCAATACTGTTTTAGGATTAGTTCCGTATGAATTTGTCCTTCACCTTTTTCACTTCGTTAGAATTGGTGTATTTTTGGGGATTGAATGTTTATAGATTTTATTTCATTGACTTAGAGTTGAAAGCTTTTGAACTTTTTAAAAAATTAGTCTTACGGAATCCCATTCATTTGTTGGATGAATAGTTTGCTCGAAGCTCAAAAGTTTCAACTTGTTCAAAGATCATCCTTTCATATTATTTGTTGGCAATTATACTGGTTAGTGCTCTAATCAATGGCAGAAAAGATTGATATTATGCACTTAGTCTCTGGAGTTCACTCTGATTTGGCTCCTTGGAGGGAAAATTTGAAGAGCTTGAATATTTTAGGCAGCTTTGAGCTGAATATTGGTGGAGGGGTTCATCCTATTTATTGAGCTAGCTCACACATACGGATTATCCAATGCGCTTGCCTGTGTTTGATTTGTGGACAATTCAGCTATTGCATGTGACTAATAGGATTGCCCTAGAGGTTGTGGCAGTGTTCCTATTCTCTTTAAAAAATAATTAAAAAATAGAACTTCACATATCTCTGCATTTGTGTGCCCCTTAGGTGATAGTTCGGTTTGAGTTGATTGTCGTCACGGGCAATCACTCTTATTTCACAAATGCTAAGGATTTCTGTTATGATTAGCTCATTTGCTTGCCAACTTATATATCTTTGGCTTTCTTCTTTAGGATATGTCCGACTCTGGCATGTCTTTTACAAACGCAAAGGAAATGGACCAAAATTCTCATCATTATGAGTACAAAGAGGGGGGAACTGATGTTGAAAGGACTCTGATGATGGTCTCAGGTGGTGTGGTTACAGTTGGTAGCAAGGACAGCATAGCCATAGAAGTATCAGATCCTTTGACACAAAATTATATTAACTGATTTAGGTTTGACCCAGTAATAATTATAACATTTGATTTTTCAGCATTCAGAGCTCTGGTTAAAGCCCGATAGTGAGAATTTCACTCAGTGTATAGATCAGCCAAAAACCCAAAAGAGTAAGGGAAACATTTGAATAAATTGGTTTGAGCTTTTATGCTTTGAGATTGGCGATGTTGGTGGATGTCTCATCAGTTTTTTATTTGCCTCTGTAGAGCTGCCAAAGACGAATGGCTTCATTCTCATCAATGCTAATGGAGGCTTGAATCAGATGAGATTTGGGGTCTGTTTGTTGTTTGTTTTGATGAGTACTATACACTGCCTGCAAGTTATTCAGTTGTAGTCTGATAAATAAATGATTTTAGAGTGCAGATCTGTGATATGGTTGCTGTTGCTAAAATCTTGAAGGCAACACTTGTCCTCCCAGCACTTGATCACACCTCCTATTGGGCTGATAACAGGTTTCTTCCTTACCCTAGTTGACTTTTTCTTTGTATTTGATTTTTCCTTGTATGAACAACACCTGTTTCATTCAAGTATGAAATTTAACACCTTTATCTGACAAGCCTGGGCCTTGAATTACGAGGTTGCGGCAGCTTTATGTTCCGACTGCTTTTATTTGTACATAACTCACTGGTAGCATTTTACCACAATACTAGAATCCTGAAGTTCCATTCTTCAATGAAATCACTTGGCCTTCTTGTTCTTTTTGCTTCAGTTTTTGGAAAAGAGTTCTGCATAGATAATTTTTAAATCTTACCATGAATTATTTGTTGTTGTTTATTTGTCTACAGTGGCTTGATTGGTTTTTATGTTTATCACTTGCAGCGGCTTTAAAGATTTGTTTGACTGGCAACATTTTATTGAGACACTGAAGAATGATGTCCCCATTGTTGAGGAATTGCCACCCACCCATGCTGAAATTGAACCTTTCACAAAGACCCCTATTTCTTGGTCAAAGGTAACTACACAATGTGACTTCTTTTGATCCTGTATTTATTCAAAGCTAATAGAAAGACCACGACAGGGTTGCGTGTCTACATATTCCCTTGCCACTTAATAAATATCCTTCCAAATTTTTGTAAAGGATGAGCATCTGCTTGGTATCCTTTGTTATCCTGATTGTTGTCATTTTGTTTCTTATGCTTGGTTGACAGAAAGTATAATTTGCATGTATTAATTTATTTATTTTAAAGATTTACATGCTAGTATTTGGGTTGCATTCCCTCACAATGCTTTTTGTTGACCTAATCACCTGTTGGTATTTGTAATGATCCTAGTTTTGCCTTTTTATAGGATAGCTTGCAGATAATTTACTCAATGTTCTCCTTCCAGGTTGGTTATTATAAATCAGAGGTCTTCCCACTGCTACAGCAGCACAAAGTAATATATTTTACTCATACTGATTCCCGACTTGCCAACAATGGTATTCCACCCTCCATACAAAAGTTGAGGTGCCGTGTAAATTACAGGGCATTAAAGTATTCAACCCCCATCGAAGAACTAGGACAGACCCTAGTATCAAGATTGAGACAAGGGGGAAATCCTTATATTGCACTACATTTGAGGCAAGTTCCGATTGATATGCTTTTACTTTCTATAATTTCCCTTTCCTTTTTGTTGACATTTCATTGAAATTGTCATGAATAGGTATGAGAAAGACATGCTGGCATTCACAGGATGCAGTCATAATTTGACAGCAGAGGAAGATGAAGAGCTCCGTATGATGAGATATGAGGTCAGCCATTGGAAGGAGAAAGAGATTGATAGGGTAGAAAGAAGGAAACTTGGCGGTTGCCCATTGACTCCTAGGGAAACTGCACTTTTTCTTAAAGGACTGGGTTTCTCCTCGGGCACCAGGATATACTTGGTTGCTGGCGAAGCCTACGGGAATGGAAGCATGCAATATCTCAAGGATGAATTTCCCTACATTTATTCCCACTCCACACTTTCTACTGAAGAAGAATTGAATCCTTTCAAGGATCATCAAAACATGTTGGCTGGTTTGGATTATGTTGTTGCCCTTCAGAGTGATGTTTTTGTTTATACCTATGATGGAAACATGGCAAAGGCAGTCCAAGGTCACAGGCGTTTTGAAGGCTTCAAGAAGACTATCAGTCCAGACAAGTAAGGATGCACTTGGTGTGCATTAAATTTCCACGAGTTCTTTTCTTCAATGTAGAGTTCAAGAACCTAATTAAATTACTTGAATACAGGATGAATTTTGTGAAATTTGTTGATGAACTTGATGAAGGGAAACTCTCATGGAAGAAATTCCAGTTCAAGGTGAAAAAACTTCACAAAGACCGAACTGGTGGTCCTTACAGAAGGGAGCCTGGAGAGTTTCCAAAGCTAGAGGAAAGCTTCTATGCAAATCCCTTGCCAGGATGCATATGTGAAACAACAGGAAGGGAGTAGAAGCTGGATGGTTGGACTGTAGACTTTGAGGATATGAGTCCAGCTTCAAGCTAAAGATTGGAGGTTCCTTGCTGTTGCCTTGGACATCCAAATTCCGGAAACTGGTGATTGTTGAATCTCAAAGCTCAGGCAAAAACAATTCTTTATAGTAACCGTCCCAGCTAAGAGGGAACACACTCCAGAGAATTACGAAAATTTATACACTGACATACAGAGTTACTCATCCAACACGCAGAGGATCAAGACCGAGATGGATGTGTAATGCCTAAACAAGCTTCTGGGATGAGGTTAAATTTATTTGTTATTTTTCTCATCTCTGATATTATCCGAATACTAACAGTAAAATGGCAATATTGAAGGCAAGAACACTCGCTCAGCATTCCTTTTATTGCCCATTTCACTAGGTTTTGATTGTAAATTGCACATCCATCTTCCAAAGTACCCCGCAAGGAAACCTGGTGTTTGGGTTGGATACAAGATCTTACAAAATTTAGGTCGTCCAATACCAATACAGGGAAGTTTTATAACTTTTTTTTTTTTTTTGAAAAGTTGTAGGTTTTTTAAATATAAATTTTTTCTTCTTCTTGGGAGGCATAGGATTGAGAAGAGGAAGAGGCTTTTCCTGGACAAGCCCGAGGTTTTTTGTAGCGCATTCGAGTGAGCTCATCTGAAGCTTAGCTTGGCTTAGTTGAGCATGAATTTTAGTCGTTCGTTTAAAGAGGTTGATTCTTTGAAAGGCTTCAAAGTTGAACCTAAACCCTGATTTAATCAAGTTTGGACGCGACCCTTGAACAGTATTCCGTGGCTCTACTTGGTTTGCTAGCAGTACTAATTTTTGGTTCTACTATGGTGAAGAACAAAATTATGTTCCTTAATAGGTTGGACCTAGTTTGTGTTGCTGCCATTGCATTATTAATTTTCACAAAGTGGTAATGAAAGTAAGTCGTTAATTTTAAAATGAGATTTTTATCGGTCTTTTTTTTTTGGCAACCTGGAAAACATTGCAGGATGTTGAGAAAATTATATTATGAAAAGCAGTCATGAGTAGAAATTTAAGACGAACATGAGATTAAATTCATTACAAAAGAATGAGTCCTGTAGCTGTAAGCATAAATCTGGACAAAATTTGATGTCATTTAAGAGGATAAATCAAGTCATTTGATGATTCAGACACACCATTGGAGCGGATAAACCAGTGAATCTCATTCAACAAAATCTCAGTCCTCGGATAACTGGTCCTAAAACTCTGCTAAGAAATATTCACATCTATAGCTGAAGAATAGACTCAACTAGGTCCTGCAGCGGTGCCAACTCCCCCTTGTCAATTAGGCGAAATTCCTACAACATAGAACATTCCATTAGAGACACCAAAGCTTGAAATTATCCGAAACTAGAAACGCAAGTTGCACGAACACTTCTCAAAATAAAAGTGTCCACATCAGATACAGCCTACAGACACAACCCAAAAGGCCACATTTCAACTTACATTATGTATTATGTCCAATTTGTGTGTCCGTGCTTCATATATAGAAACTAAAGCCTCACCCATCTGCATCATCGATGAAATGAAAAACACTTACCCATGTAAACAGCACAAAATGCTTAAAGCAGGTATTGAGGTGAGCCTCTTCCTTTAAACTGACAATCTTCTGAAAATGTGAGTGATAAATGTGGGCATACACCCGGAACAGTCGCTTTAATATAGTCTTCACTACATCTTGGAAGTTGGCAGGAAATGGTGCCCCTGCATCACATTATGACTTGATAAATTTCCATTGTTTCAAATTCAAATTTGCCCATATTTTAGGGCAATGTACTTACCCAACTTTTGAGGAAATATGGATTCATCATCTAGCTGAGCTTCAATCCAATCCATTAAATATTCTACATACTTGGGAGCAGAGACCTCAATTGGCTTTTTAATAGTAACTCCATCAGCCCATTTGTAATAATATCTGCAAGAATTTTAAACAAGAAGTTTTTTCAGCGAGAGATTCTTTTCTCCTATTAATATACAACAAGAAAGAAACAAAAATGATGATACCCTCTCAGAAGATGTCAAGAAAAAAGATAATAAAGCCATAAATTCAACATTACTGCATAACGTTATCATGTTACCTTGTCTAATTAGACCTTTTGTTCTTCTAAGTAATTTAAATAAGTTCACCCAGCATCTACTTCCATTATCCGGCCATTACAAGTTCTATTCTAACTTGGTATATGTAACTGTTCAAGTCTTGTAATCCTCTTGATTAGGAAAATTTGGATCATCATAGAACAAATTTCCATCGGTAATCATGCAATCTTTCTAAACATGTGCTACTTCCATTAGACTGCAACAATGCCATGTGCAGGATAGAAATTGTGGACCCCCACCGCTTGAGAAATTCGGCTATCTAAATGTTATGGAGTGCAACATATGTGCAAAATATAAATCATGGACCACAGCTGGTTGACTGTCTTGACCAAAGCAGTGCATGTCAATAAAGATTCCACATTTATCTACATTCTTCTCTAAATTCTACACCCAATTTACTAGTATTTGAGATCAAATTTATATGCCCGATTTCAGATTTTCCTGCCATAAGTTTCCATTGGCTGTGAACTTGGGAGTTCAGACTTCAAAATCACTTTGAGATTATTGAAACAGTGTTGACTGCATTTCTTTCTCCTCTCTTCTCTTTTTCAGTTCATGGTTTATATTGTGGTGGACATAGTATGGTAATGAAAATTAAACAACCAAGTGCCTAGAGGTAACAAAGTCCACAATATCCTTCAGTTCTTTTATGTGTATGAAGACATAATAACCAAATGGGCAGCTTTTAGCAAAAAGAGGATTTAGCATTCAACTCATTCAAGAAGGATTAGGTAAGAAATATAAAAAAGAAAGCACTACTATTTATATAATACAATATAAATTAAGCAAGCAGGTCTACATCGTTCTTGTGTCCAGTCATTTTGGCCAGTCAACAATGAAATATTCTATTTGGAAGTAGATCTGATGTTTAAACAAGGACAACATAGAATTTAAAAATTAAAACTACGCAGCCAACAAGAAACATCAGTATAATTCCCATTAGAATAAGAAAAGAGCATTACTTTGGTCCTGCAGTCATTGTCGGGCAGTGAGATGAGGTGCAGAACTCAGTAAGAGTGGCATACAAAATGTTCACTTGGTTGAAGAAGTCTACAGCTGTAACAAAATTGAGCAATGAGCAACTTTTAGATTGAAGAGCATTCCTTTTAAGGATAAACAAATTTGCATTTACACAAGGTCCCCCAAAGGGATGCTTGATAAAATTTCCATATATCAGAAATTACTCTTGGGCCCACGTTCTGTGCTACCCTCGATCCATCGAGTGATGGTTTTGATTTTAAGGTCCATACGCCAATCATGTGCTCAAATTTTAAGATTAAAGGAGAATGATAGCTATATGGTCCTGTCTAGGGCTCTACTTTCTCATAGATTTGAGTATGGTATCAGTTAATGGATCACATGTCTAGGCAAAGCAACAGAAGCACAAAACCTTAAGAAGATCATAAAGGTATACATATTTTTTCTTTTATCACCGCCCATATTCACAGAGACATGATCTATGGTGATACCTAATGACAGAGCAAGTTTCTTACTATTAACAGCCAGCCATTCATTTATATCTTCTCCAGGGGGCAATCGTACAGCTTCCCTCAAGTTGCCACTGCCCAAAGTTGCATCAATATGTCTTTGAAGTTGCACACCCTGAATTGAAAGCAATATATTAAGTTTTCAAAACATATATGTTTAGAAATAAAAGAAACTCCAAAACTAGAAGAAAAAATATCGCTTACCTTACTCCCTGATGGAGCACTCTTTTTGGGACGGAAAGTCTTTTGGTTTCTGCATGTATCAATTTCCAATTATGGACAAGGGAAGGATGTTGCAATAAAACATCACAATAAAACAGGCAACACTGACTATGAGAATAGAAATATGAATGACCACATTTATTATTAACAGAGGCCACGAATTTTAAGTTACAAATTGCCTGAACGTTGTGTGTCGGAGGATCCTCCTGCTGCGCTTCTAGCAGTTTGCGATTCTTTTTTCCCATGTGTATAAATTTACTTAGGAAGAAAGAAATCCAGAACCGTCACAAGATCAAGATTATAGTATCACAATAGTGACACTTAGCAGGTGATGGCTAAACTAGCTGTCAAAATCTCTTGGGTGATAATACATATCCGAGTTGGAGATTTGCTCATAACAAGGTTGGGAAGGTTTATTAGTATAGGGAAGGCCACCACCGATGGCTCAAATAACTTAAACCCCCCCCCCCCCCAATTCAACAAAAAGATAAAAAATCAAAGTTGATACCTAATAAAGGCATGACACAGCCTGAACTACCAAAAGTGACTAGAGTTCAAATTGAGAGGGACCACACAAAACAACCCATTATTGCACGCAATCCTCTCATACATTCATTTATCCTAGTCTTACCATAATAACACAACACAATTATGTTTCGTTTTACATATTGCCAATCAACATATCAACAATACTTGTGGAAACAGATTGCCCTGAATCCATAAACACTAGCATGAAATTTTGGGATTGGGTGTGATCGATCTTCTAGCTATTTTTATTTTATTTTTTTTTTCTGTACAAAGAGAACATTTTTTAACGTACCGAAAATAACGAGGAAAAAAATTTCATATGAATTACTTGTTAACATATATCAGAATTTTCAACTATCATTCATTCACAACTTGATCGGATTCTTTAATTCAATTTTGACAACAAAATTTTAAACCCGGCTACCCAAATTTGAGTACGTGTGCCACTATCCATTTATACAGCCAGAAAACTAAACGCGAGAGAGAGAGAGAGAGAGAGAGAACCTGCTACCGAGGCCGTAGAGACTCATCACGCTGGGAGCGAGGTGGGTTTTGATTGGGGATGGTGATTGGAACCCGAGGACTATCAAATTCTAGTTCTCTCTCTCTCTCTTTCTCCAGGAGAATTCAGAAAAGCTACAGAATCAGATAGGCTGAAACCAACTGTTAGGTATGGAAAACGGGTTCCCATGTTTTAATTTATATGGAGAGAGAGAAAGAGAGAGAGATTGACAGACTGGCATAACAGAGTATGTGAGCAGACTTCTCTCTATTCCCCACACACTCGCGCATGCAAACAGACACACCCTCAGGCCAGAGCCAGCAAGAGCCAGGTCCCTCTTCCTTCTTTCCCATTGCCAGCTTTACCCGCCCCTCATTCTCCTCCCCACTTTATTCTATTTCCATTTTTTTTTAATTCTATATATGTCTTAACAAAACTATAATTAATTTAAATACGAATAATTATTTTTTTATAAACATGAAGGTTATCATACCTTTAACATTTTCTAATAACATATCTTGATAATAATTACCTGAAACTTGGTTTTGGATCATTCTTGGGAAGTAAAATAAAAATCTAAAAAAGATAATATTTATTTTTTCGATATTTCAATAAAATTTTTATCATAAAATCACATTATGAGTTGTAATTATATTATTAAATAAATACAACAATAAAAATACAAAATAGTTATCTAATTAATATTATATATATGTTTTCTTGTGTTTTTTTTTTGTTTCATTTGTGTCCCAAAGTGGGAACGTGACATAATCATATGATTCCATTCTTTCCTTTTTAATCTTTCCTTTGTCTTGTTTGGCCTGACCATATCTTTATCTTACCCACCCCCCCCCCCAAAAAAAAAGAAGAAAAAAGGTCATGTTCATCAAGAAATTAAAAAAAAAAGGTGGGATTTAGAAGCCCAGTTGAGTTTATTTTTCTATCCTCACTCAGAACTTCCTCTCCCAGAATCATATGAGTTTTTTTTCAAATCTCTTAGCTTAAGCAGACAACTTATGTATTTACACAAAGCAAAATTTTTAAATATGATTGATCGAATGAATTCGTTTGTAATAATAATATACGGGGAAAAAAAACAGATGTTGGCCAAAATATATGTTTTGTATGAGGATTTTCTTGTAACGTGAAGAGTACAACAATATTAGTTATTTTGTCTTTTTTTTTTTGTCGAGAAAAATAAAAATGAGAAAAAAATATAACTAAATTTCAGAGCAAGATCTTTGTATAACCCGATTTGCAGGGTGATGATTATTTAGGTTCCTCAGAATTACCTTACTCCTATTTTCCTTAAAATATATACATTAATTCAGAATATTTTATACGAAACCAAAGGAAGTAAGATTAGTATTGTGGAATTTACTATTAATGGAATGCCTGTTCTAATCCACTTACAAACCAAGTAACTTTCGTTTTGTTTTTGTTACATGAGGACCGCAAAAATATAGACAAGAGTTAAACAAGACGAACTCAAATTTTTTTAAACCCCCCCCAAAAAAAAACAAAAAAACCTCCAATAAAAAAACCCTCGTTGAACAGTAAAAATGATGCAATATGGACCATTGTCGGGCAAATGAAAGTTCAAACATGATCTCAAGAAAAATACTTAAGCAACAAAACTTTGAAACTTAATACAAAAGGAATGTATCTTAGTTGGCAATGCCTAAAATGGACAGTTGATGCATGAATTGTAGTAGTAAGAGGAAAAATTTTCTAGAGATTTTACGGATAAAATTACATTACACCTCTTTCTTTTTTTTTTTTTTCCTTTTTGTGTGGTGGTAGAGAGAGCATGGCTATCAGGCGGCAATGATTAGTACACAATTACAAAATTTGATGCTACAACAATAATATTATGAAGAATGTTTTCAGAAGTGCTGGTAATCTATGATATAAAATATTTTTCATTTTAATATATTAAATTAATTAATATTTATATAAAAATTTTATATTTTTATATTTATATATTTTTTCATATTATATGATTTATTTATTTATAATTTTTATTTTTATATTATTTTATGATTAAGAATAACATATTTGTTCATTTTAATTTTTTATTATAAAATATGATTATTCTATTATTTCTATAAAATAATTAATATTTACATAAAAAAAATTATAATTTTTTATTTACATATTTGATCATGTTTCTATATTTTATATTTTATAAAATATCATTTCTCCAAATAGTTTCATATCTATTTTCGTTTCTCGTTTCTATTTCCATACAACCTAATAGTACTCACAAGAATGTTATCAAAAATGTACCGTGTCATGGTTGGACTATGGTCATGCCATTGTCCGAAGGAAAAACAGATCAATTTAAATAAAATATTGGTTGAGTAATTGAATCTCAAGTCAACATGATTCAATCGTAATTTTTTAATAAATCATCTAACTCGAGGTATTATAATGAATTAGACAGTTTTTATATTCAATTGTCAAAATATTAATAAATCTACTAAAATTTAATTCATTAAGTTTTAAATAGAAAGACATTTAATTTTTTTATAATATAAGACATTAAAAAAAAGTTATAAATCACAATCTTTAAAAATCCCTCCAAATCTATCGACTTCTCTCCTTCCCCATCTCTTTCCTATGCTCTCTTAATCTCTCACACTTATCAATTAATTGAAGCTAAAATTCTTTACTCTTCATCTCTTCTCTCACCGTTTTAGTTGTGGGGTATGATTTTTTTTTCTAGTGTGTGTATATTCTTCTTTTTTTTAGTAACACTATTATTATTATTTATTATTACTATTACTATTATTATATATATATTTTTTCTTTTTCTTTTTTGAATTATCTTTTATTTATCTCTCATGATCCTAAATTTTGAGATTAAAACTCGGGTTATTGTTATATTTACTTGTTTCACTAATTTCAGTTGTCCTTAAAGCAATTGTATATTGATTTTGTTTCTTTTACTTGTTTTGACCTTCTTACTTCTAAGGTTTTTTATATTTAAGGGTTTTTGTATATTCTCCATTCATTTAATATGTCATTCTTTTACTTGAAAAGATATTAAAAACTATTGCCCACGAAAATATCCAAGATTATTTGAGATAATTGCTTTCTAGAAAAGATTTTCTTTGAAAGGCATTTTATTTAAAATGGTGATTTTCTCATCCTAGTCCACCTACCTATTTGGTATCGAAAGGATGGATTAATACACCGGCCTATTTGAATTTATATTTTGTATAATTTTATGATTTAGTTAGTTTTTTTTTTTACTTTTTAATATGAATTTTAAAAGTGACCGTTGATTTTATATTTATTAAAATTTTATTTTTAAATTTTTATATGAAAATATGAAATTAATATATTTTTATTTTAAAAATTAATTTTATATATTTCTAATTATTATTAAAATACCAATGATTTGATCTTGCTGATCCATAGTTAGGTCGATTAAATTATAATTTTAAAATTTATGAATTGATATATAATACAATTCAGATAATATTACTCACAAGAAAGGGTAAAAATCATGCCGCTAGATCTGGGTTAAAAATGCCAGATTTCTTTCGTGCAAAATTGGCATGAACCCAGCCCGCTAACTTGTTTTGGGCCAAAATCTTAGATCGCTTGGACCTCACGTATTACTTTATTTAAAAACCTTTTTTTTTTTTTATTTTCCCACCGATTACATTTAAATTTTATTTGACTAATTCGATCTGAATACTGTGATATCTATTAAAGGGTTAGTTCTCTCAAATCTTATTTTACTATTTTCATATATTAAATCCAAGACTTATGATTAAGAAAATACAACGTATTATCGTTACACTCATAAAAACTTAGTACTTTATTTAAAAAATTGATATCACAAAAAGGGATCCAAATAGACCAATAGTCTAATAGATCTACATAATTTATACATTACATAACTTTGTTACCAAAATTATTCAATAACCATATTGAGTAAAATATATTAGTAAATTAACACAAATAATAAAATTCAGATTTTCTAATAGCACAAAAGTCAAATCCCGGTATCCACGACACAAATATTATAAAATTATATCGATTATAATATATAAAATACACACACACACATGTAATGGTTTTATTCCATAATTTTTTTTTTTTTTTTGGTGAAATAGGGTAATTATTTGCTTTTTAGGGGGGTTCATCTTTGATATCGGACCAAGCATCATCAAGATTTTCGGATTGAATAACGAAATAATAGGAACTGCCCTGCCATCACTCTCCTTCAGTTCAGTTGGCCCTCGTATAAGATAAGCTAATCTTTATAATCACGAACTAATGGAATTCATCAAAACAAAGTCATCCTAATTTTTTTGGCTCATACATTGTCCTTCCCTTTTTTTTTTTTTTACTGATTGTTGCATTAAAAAAAAAAAATCATAAATTTCGGTTAATTTAGCCATTCTCCAAACTATTTTTGAGAGGAGAAGAGAGAAAAGGTTAATTTTTTTATTTAATTTATTTTGTACATTTTGGGGTCTATATATCGGTGCTATTTATACAAGGAAGACTTTGCAATTATTATTATTTTATATATATATATATATATATATATATTGAGAGTCGAGCTAAATCTATTATAAAAGGAGTGGGGGAGCCGAAGAAATTACAATTATGATATACTTGTCAATTCCCTTAATTTCTTAAATTTTTCTTCAATGATTTGGCTATGATGATGCTCAATAATGATTCATAGATTCGGGTACGAATGATACCCCCGTCAATACATTAAGCACTCGGCGAGAAAATAAATAAATAAATAAATAATATATATACATATAAGGTTTGGAAAAATTAAGATTATTTCTTAGCTTAACTTAAAATAGATAACAAATTATTAGCTAATAATTCAAACATTGTCACCACAAATAAGTTATATATTTTTTTCGTAATCGATCAATATTTTAAATCATATTTCTATTAATCTGATTCGAGTATTATTAGAATCAATTTAAAAAAATTCACAATATATATATTTTTTATTTTTAAAATTTAAATTTAAAATTTACTTAAGAGACTTACCATCTTTATCTATTAACCAACTATGGATTAATACAATCAAGCTATATATTGCTCTACTTCTCCTGATTTCCAAGTGACATGTTCAAAATGGAATATATATCTTCCATTGATAATTGAACAATGAGAGTTTGGATTGGACATCATCTTTGCCTCTTTCTCACATGACAAAACAACCTTTTTAATTTATGAATTATTAGGATGTTGTGAATATTAGCTCTTAGATTCATAAGGCTCTATGGGGCCTTAATTCTCCTATCCCAAGCAATCTTTCACCATACTTAAATTAGAAATTAATTATTTATACAGTAATTCGATTACAAATTACACTCACACATATATTATTAATATATGATCTACGGCTTGCCCCAGTGAAATGATCTACCGCCACAGGCTCTAACATCTTAAGAACGTGGGAGACAAGTTACTTTAGATAGATGAAGCTATCAATTTTATTTTTATAAAATTGTATTGGAATTTCTTTATAAATAAAATAGGAGAGTTTTATATTTTTTTCCTGGTCTAACCGATTGAGTTCCCAACCCTAATACAAACAAGATTAACCCTAAAATTGCTTAATGCTAATTCAACTAGAATTTTTAGGAGTTGAATTAAATGACCACTGAAAAATGAAAATTTTCTTTTTTAGAAGGCATTCCAAAGATTTAGGGTAAGTTTGATTCATGGAAGGAGAGGGGAGAGGAAAAGAGGAGATTTAGTTCACTTGGTGGAAGTAAATATATTTTTTTTGCTATTTTGTTTTGTAAAAGTGGAAGGAAAGGAAATGTCATATTATTTTTTCTTGTCCTCAAAAAGTTACTGCTAGGTCGTAAATCTGGCAGAATGCTAAGGCACATGGTTGAGAGAATATCACAAAGGGCACGAAGCCGAGAGATTGTTGGGTGTTAACTGCTCGGGAGATGGATCCCGTATGATGGTTAAGGATGGGTGCGGAACCCATATAAGGGGCATTGAGCCGAGAGATGAAGGGATCCACCCGCTCGAGAGTTCAATCCTTTATATTGGTTAAAGATGGGTGCAGAATCTATGAAATAGATATCGAGTCGAGAGATGATGGGAGCCACCCACTCGAGAGTTCGATCCCGTATGTTACTTAATGATGGGTACCCATATAAGAGGCATAAAACTGAGAGATGATGGAAGTCACCCACTCGAGAGTTCAACCCTGTACGTTGGTTAAGGATGGGTGCGGAGTCGATAGATGAAGGAAGCCATCGCTTGGGAGTTCGATCTTGAATGTTGGCTAAGAATGGGTACAAACCCATATAAGAGGCATAGAGTCGAAAGATGATGGGAGCCACCCGTTTGGGAGTTCAATCCTGTATGTTGGTTAAGGATTGGTGCAAAACTCATGTAAGAGGTGTAGAGCCGAGAGATGATGGGAGCCACCCGCTCAGGAGTTTGATCCCATAAATTGGTTAAAGATTGGTGTGGAACCCATGTAAGAGAGGTAGAGCCGAGAGATGATGGACGTCACTCGCTTAGGCATTCAATCTTGTATATTGGCTAAAAATGGGTGCGGAATCCATGTAAGAGGCGTAAAGTCAAGAGATAATGCCTGCGTTGAGCAGAATAAGAGGGTAAAAACTCAATTGACAACATCACATAAAAAAAACAGTGTTATTGCTAATAAACTGGATCATATGTCAAAACTGGAAGGGTGACAAGGTTTACTGATAATAGACTCGTAGGTTGTCTGAGTTCCAGGTTCGGGTACAATGAAACTCTCTTAGTGGGAAAGTCGATATGTTTCTGGCTGAACTACTGAATGCTCCTAATATGGGCCTTTCCAATTTGTTACGAGTTTGTCTCTGGGTTGTGGTTATCCCATTGCTTCTACTCTCTGGAGGACCAGATCTCCCAGTTTGAATATTCTGGTCTTCACTATCCTCTTGTAGTATCGGGCTATCTGTTATTAGTAGGTGGCCATTTGACCTAATGCAATATCTTGTAGCTCTGGTAGTAGGTCTAGTTTCTCATGCAGTGCGGAGTTTTTTGTCTCTTGTTGATATTGTTTTGTGTGGGGTGAGTGGATACCTATTTCCACTGACGATACTACTTCACACCCGTAGATGAGGTTGAATGATGTTTCTCTTGTGGCCATTTTGGGGGAGTAGGCCCAAGGAATCCCGTAGAGTTCATCTACCCATTTACTCTTTGCTTCATCCAATGTTGTTTTAAGTTCCTGGAGGATTATTTGGTTGGTTACTTCGGTGAGGTTGTTTGCTTGTAGGTAAGCAATAGAGGTAAAACAATACTGAATTTCAAGTTTACTGTAGAACTCTTGAAATTTTTTGTCGGCGAATTGTTTACCATTGCCAGTAACAAGGATATGGGGTAGACCGAATATAGTAATAATGAATATCCACACAAACACTTAGATTTTGCCTGCTATTATCTGAGCCAAAGGTTCGGTTTCCATCCACTTAGTGAAATAGTCTATGACAATAATGAGGAATTTCCATTGTCCGATTACTTGTGGAAATGGTACTAGTATGTTCATTCATCATTACACAAACGACTATGGACTGGTAAGAAGACAGAGCTCGGAGGAAGGTTGGTGAGAGACCGAAGAGAAACGTTGGCACTTGTCGCATCATTTGACATAAGTTTCTACATCGGTCCTTACAGTAGGCCAGTAGTACCCTTATCATAAGGTCTTGCTTGCTAGACTCCAAGTGCCTAGGTGGTTGTCGCATATTCCTTCATAAATTTTTCAGAGGACATGATCTCCTTCTTTTGGTGTCAGACATTTGAGGTATAGGTAAATAAAAGATTTCTTGTAGAACTCTTCATCAATGATGGCATAGTGTGCGCCTTTGCGTTTGACCTTTATCACTTCTTGCTAGGAGTTGGGCAGTCAGCCGCCTCGAAGGTAGCCAAGAATTGGATCTTTCTAGCTTGGTGGACTACCTGTAACCATGACCTATTCTAGTTCATCTATGCTTGGGTATGGGAGGCTCTCGACATAAACAGTCTGGCTAGTTTCAACAGACTCTGAACTCGCAAGCTTGGAAAGCGTGTTTACTCTTGCATTCTCAGATTTGGGGATATGTTGTATGCTGATTGTATTAAAGTTGACCATTATTTGAAGAGGTATTTCACAATCATTAGATCCTTTGCATCATATGCTCTCTCGATCTACTTGACCACTAGTTGGCTATCTATAAAGACTTGAATGTTTTGATCTCCCAATAATGATATGATTCGTAGGCCTGTTAGGAATGTTTCATATTTGGCCTAGTTATTAGTGGCTTAAAAGTCGAAGCGGAATGCATATTCTGCCTTAAAATCTTCGGGGCCTATTAAGATGGGTCCTCTGTACTCCTCAAAGAGTTGGAGGAGCCGTCTATGTGTAAGGTCCATGGTGGGGTTGACCATGCTTTTAAGAGGTTCTCAGTAGCTAGCTCAACAGGGTTCAAGAAAGTGCATTAAAAAATAAAGTCTATTAAGGCTTGACTCTTGATAAAGGGCCTTGGCTGATATTCAATGTCGAGCTTTCCAAACTCGATGCTCCATTTGATGAGGTTGGCAGAGGTGTCTCTCTTTTGTAAGATTGGCTTTAAGGGTTAGTTGGTTAACAACACATTTGTATGCGCCTAAAAGTAGGATCAAAGGCGATGGGCGGTTATAACAAGAGTGAACGCCACCTTTTCGATGGGCTTGTAATTGATTTCTGACTCTTGAAGTGCTCGACTAACATAATATATAGGTTTTGGCACAGTGACCTCTTGTATCACGAGTACAGAGCAGAGGGTTTGGTCAGATATAGATAAGTAAATATAGAGTTTCTCACCAAAAGTGGGCCAAGAGGAGAGATGGTGACGAGAGATATTCTTTGAGGCTATCGAAAGCCATCTGATATTTGGGCATCCATACAAATTTTTGTGACTTCTTTAGGATGCTGAAAAAAGGGTTTGTACCTTTCTCTTACCTTCGATAAAAACCAGTTCAAGGCCATAATTCATTCGGTGATACGTTGCATCTCCTTCAATGTTCTAAGTGGAGTCATGTTTAAAATAGCTTGAATCTTCTTTGGGTTGGCTTCGATCACTCGACTGGTGATCAAGAAGCCTAAAAACTTACCAAAAGTAATTCCAAAAGTGCACTTGACTGAGTTCAGTTTCATGTTGAAGCATTCTAGTGTCTAAAATGTTTATTCTAATTCTTCTATGTGGCTTTTCTAACTGGTGCTTTTGACAAGCATGTCATCCACATAGACTTTGACATCCCTACCAAGTTATTTACTAAAGACGTTGTTGACCAATTACTAGAAGATTGCTCTTACGTTCTTGAGACCGAACATGACTTTATAACATTAGATGCCGAATTTCGTAATAATGCTGGTTTTTTCCTTGTTTTCGAGGGCCATGCGAATTTGGTTGTAACTTGAGTATGCGTCTATAAAGCTTAGTAGTTGATGTCCCGGCGAATTATCTATGAAATTGTCAATATTTGGAAGGGGGTAAGTGTCCTTGGGATATGCTTTATTAAAGTTAGTGAAGTCAACACATATCCTTTATTTGTCGTTCGCTTTCTTCACCATGACTATATTTGCTAGCCATTCGGGATGCTTTATCTCTTTGATGAAGTTCATTGCTAGTGGTTTCTATACTTCTTGTATTACTCGTTGGTACTTGAGCATGAATACTCTCTTCTTTTGTTTCACAAGTCTATGGCTAGGATCCACCGTTAGCTTATCTACAATCACTAAAGGATGTATTCCTGGCATTTCTTTAGGCAACCATACAAAAACACCAAAATGCCGTCGTAGGCACTCTATTATAGTATCCTTAAGGGGGAGTTGATAAGTTTGCTCCTGACCCAGAACATCGATGATTTGGACCGTCTGACCCAGAACATCGGTGATTTGGACCTTCATTACCTCTTTACCAAGCTCAGGTTTGGTGGAGTAGTCGATGCCATCTCTGAACTCTATACTATTTACACTGAAGTTCTTCTTCTCTTCCTTCAATATAGAAATGTTTTGAAGGTCTGGATCGTAAGAGAGTGTTGTGATGCTCGGAGGTGTTCTGAACTTGATCTCCATATGTTTGGTACTCGGCAGGACTTCTAGATCATTTAGACCAGGGCAGCCGAAGATGGCATTGTACAAAGATGGTAGTTTGACCACGTAAAGGTGGTTGTAATGGAAGCATGATTGGGAGGTACCCTCAAAATTATAAGAAGGGAAATAGTACCTTCGACATATAGTCATTCGTTCGAAAATCCTTTCTAAAACCCAACAGGGGGTTGAAGATGTATTTGTTGAAAGCCCATTAAGAGAAGGTGACTCAGTAAATGAGATTGCATTTCGTCCCCCAGTCGACCAATACTCTCTTCACGACATACTGGCCTATTTTGGTTGTGATAATGAGGGGGTCTTGTCAACTCGGGTTGACTCCTTGTAAGTCGTTGTCATTGAAACCGATTATTGACCTCCTCCTTTACGGTAACATGCTGATAGGAGAAATAGAGTATGAATTACCTGTAAGCTAATCAATCAATTATTCTCACGAATGGTGCCAATCTATTGAAGTCAAAAATGACTCCACAGTCAATCGTCTTTCTGGCCTGAATGAAGAACCAATGAGGTGATGTCTATAGCCTCATCTTCAAAAAAGAGTTTTGCAAAAACCCACCGAAGGTGGCTCAAGTGAATGAGATTTTAATGTTTAAATCAGAAAAAGTGATAAAGAGAAAAAGACCAAAAGAGTCTGGCCCTGTATATTCTTTGTGTGCGATGAGTGGGGAGAGAGATGTGTACTTGGCAATTTGTTTCTGTTTCATATATATAGCATGCATGATAGTACCGTATATGCCTGGGGGTGTAGAAACTCTATTTATCTTGTGGGGGGATCGTCAGAAATCTTCCGAGATTACAGAAACTATGATAGTAGACTTTAGTTTGAATCGTCAGGGGATTTATTTCCTTATCGAAAGAAATATTCATATCATATTAAAAAAGATTTAAACTCGTAAAAGATTTCTTTCCTTATTAGGTAATTGCGGCTAGAGTTCGTGGCATAATAAGAGTTGACTCTGCAAAGATCGAAGGTTAGAATTGAGAGGTCAAGAAGCCGAGAGATTAGAGGGTCCATCCAGTGATGGCCGAGAGGTAACTTAGTCTTTTATGGGCTTGGTTGTGACTCGATAGACTTAATGGGATTTGGGCTTTGATGACTATGAACTGTATGATCTATGATTATGGGCCGTCAGACCAGATATCATCACCTCTAGTCTGTATTAAAAAATTCTTGATTATCTGTGCCATCCAATTGTTAAATTAATCAGTTATTTGCATATCTGTATTATTCATTACAAAAATATTATTATCATGTGAAATAACGATGCAAAATCAAGCAAATTGTATTGTAAATATTTTTGTGACAATAAAAAAATGCATTACAAATGAGCCCATCACAATTATTATGTGACGGACAGCGTCGTAAAATTTTTGCGACATCAACTCGATCATAAGAAATCAAAACAATAACAATAATTAAGTCTTAATTCTAATATTTTAAAAACATTTATGGTCGTGACAAATCACGTTATAAAAATATTTTACCACACCGACTAGTGTCGCTATTTATCGCAGTACAAATTGAGTTGGAATGTTTTATGATACTAGACAAGTTATCACAAAGTTCATCGTGCATTTTGCAACGGGATGTTGTGGAGACTGCATCGCAAATATATATTTTTTAAAAAATAATTTATATCCGTTCATCGCAAATGACATCATAAAAAATAAAAAATAGTTATATTAATTTTGTAAAAAATATTAATTTATTAAAAAATATTTAACTTTTAAAAATTATTTTTGTTATTCAATTGTAATTTTTTTTAAAATATTGAATAATTTAAATTCTTATAAAAGTTTAATATTTCAAATATATTAAATCTCTATCAAATATATACTAAAAATTAATATTATAGGGAAAAAAGATATTGAAATAAATATAATATTTATGAGGTCCCATCGTAAGGAGGAAATAATTAACAAACGGAATGATGATATGAAATGAGGGAGAATGATTAGCAGAGGGTGTGAAAGTTAAAAGAGATGTATATGAGAAATGTATACTAATTGCCGTATCTTTTGTGACACCGTGAGTCATTGCAAATTGTATATTGTGTCGTTTGAACATGAAAAAACAAGCATTTCTTCGATGATATTTGCAACCACAAGTGTCGTCGCAAATACTTCGTTGTCATTTCAACATTGAAAAATGAGATATTATGACGACAATAATACAATGTAATATCTTCGCGACAACATGTTTCGAGGTATTTTAAATCCACAAAAAATTAATATAAAAATTTCTCAAAAACTTCATAGCAGAATTTTCTTTCTTCCTTCTCTTCTCGAGTGAATGATATTACAGCACGTCTCCCTTGTTTAATGTATGGTCGGTCTGTCATACTCCCAACAAATGTTTTAGGCAGAAAAATTTTACATTTGACAAGAAGAGGTTAATATGGATTTAATGTAGTACAAACAAGGTCCAATTCATTGTTAATACGCAGGAATATATATATATGCGATTAATGGTATGTATTATATTCCCCAGCTGTTAATACAACTTATTTTTCTTTAATTTTTTGTTTAACATAAACGGGGGATTTTTCACAGCAAACTCAATTTCTCAAATCGAGAACAACACAACATTAGCCTTACCTCCTAACATAAGACAACTACAGGCGAGACAACGTAGAACGCCCTCCTTGTTCCTGACTAAGAAAAGGATAGTCTGTATATCCTACGACAGGATCCTGAGTATAGAAAGTAGCCCTATTATACTTGGTCAATGGTGCGC